>BMAO01019176.1:0-42057 GCA_019973975.1 Trichonephila clavata | reverse complement strand
GCTCTCGACAGATTTTGCGTGCAACGCGCCCCTACACGGCGGGTCTTCAGTAATACTAGGATCAAACTCACAACACGCTAGCCACGATCCGATGCCTAGACCACTCGGCCACCACGGCCACAGGTCGATTGTCAATGATTAACCTTGAGAGGAACCGGTTTGCAGTAACCCATATGCGAAACGTTTCTCCTCATGGGAAAACTCCATGTAGTAATACACTGCATTTCTGATGTTCGACTTTTTTAACGCTAATGTTCTCTAGAAATATTACCAGTGTATTTTCAGCAGTAATTTTAACGATTTCTCGAATTCACTTTGAAAAAATTGTTTTAATCAAAATCAGATTAAAAAAACTTTATGTATTTGTGATAGAGACAGATAAAAGGAACAAACAAGACCGGACGTGTAATGCGCAATTTCGTTGGCAGCACCTATTCCTATAATCTACAAACAAGGATGGGTTACTTTGATATTTTTGGACTCTTTTTTTTGAAAATCGCCAAGTTCATCGTTGACTTAATTGAACCTACTAAAATCATTCTTGCTGTAGCGCTCGTGCTGAAAGGTTCGTATATAAAATTCCAGCGGCGAGATTTATTGATTAGGTATTTTATAACTTTGAATTATAATGTTTCATTGTTAAATTTTTTTGCAGTTTTTATATTGTATTAATTTCCTGTTAAGTTTTCCATCATTTTAACATATTTGCTGATTTATGGAATTTCTAACTTATGTGAACAACTAAAAACTTTGATTCATAATTTTGAATTATTATTATTTTACTCTTTTTATATTGTATTTTTTTTATTTTGTGCTTTGATTTGATGTAATTAACATTTTCCGTTCATCGACTTTCTAGGTTTTGCTGTTGTGAACAAAAATGATTTGTGTTAATGAGTGGCTACATGACGCCACGTTTTTGTAACTGTGAAGTGGTTCTGTGACGTCACTATGCTCTGTATATAAAACGGGTGAAGCAATCACGTGTACTTGCTCGCTCGGCAGTTCTTAATAAAGTTAGTTTCTTTAATTTGCTGGCTGATGAATGAATCACTTTCCACCAACGCCAAGCATCTGGTAGATGCAGCCCACAGAACTTAAGAATTAATTGTGTTCCTAACATAATTAGTGGCGCCCAACGTGGGGCGAGGCTGTTTGTTGGAGGTGAAATTGAAACCGAATTACGAACTATTGAACTTTGAAATTTTCGAACTATAAAGATGGAAGTGACTGCGTTGAAAGCGCAAAGGAAAGGGCTGTGAACAGCATTTTCTCTCAGTCTGAAGAAAATTGTAACCGAATTGAGGAAAGAAGACACCGATATGAATCTACTTTCGATTCTGAAAACTCAAATCATGGATAAATTCCAGAGACTTGACTCTTGTCAGAATCAAATTTCTGAACAACTCTTTGGAAATGAAAGATGCCGAGCAGGAATATTTGGATGATATGGAAGACGCAGAAAACTACCATGACCGCTATATCGAAATGTATTCCCGAGTAGATTCGAAAATACAAGAAACTGCTATTCCAACCAAAACTGAAAAGGGAAGTTTCAAATTACCGAAAATTGAATTGAAAAAGTTCAGTGGCGAAGCTAAAGACTTTTTGGCCTTTTGTAGTCAATTTCAGAAAATTCATAATGATAAAAGCATCGCGCCGGAGGACAAGATGCAATATTTATTGCAATCCGTAGAACCAAAATCGAAAGCAGAACAATTAGTGTTGAGTTTCCCCGCGACGGCGGAAAATCACCCTAAAGCCATTGATCAATTAAAAGAGAAATACGGCCGTGAAGACTTGCTCGTACAAATTTACGTACGTGAACTGTTAAGTTTAGTTATGAAGAACGCTGCGTCTGGAAGAACGAAAACTGATTTGCCCGCCTTGTACGACGAACTCGAAGGAAAATTACGATCGTTGAAGAGCCTTGAACGAACGCAAGAAAAATATGGAGACTTTCTAACACCGTTGGTAGAATCCTGTTTACCCCAGGAAGTCCTGGTAGCCTGGGAAAGAAAACGGAATAATGAAACAGAAGCCAAAGGATCACGAAATCTAGAACATTTAATTACTTTCCTTCGCCTGGAAGTTCAAGGGGAAGAGATGGTGCAACTGGCTAAATCCGGTTTCGGCCTTACTATCCGAAAGAGAGATCCCCCAACCCCGAAAGGATGAAAACAACTGAATTAATGACTGCATCAGCCCTGGTGAGTTCTGAAAGTGCTTCAGGTAAGAAAGTTAATAACTGTATTTTATATGAGAAATATATATATCATCCGAGTGAAAAATGTTATAATGCTAGAAAAATGTCTTTTATTGCTAAGAAACAATTATTATTAAGAAAAGGTGCTTGTTTTATATGTTTAAATAGATCTGGTCGTTTAAGTAAAAATTGTGATGTTAAACATACCATTAAGTGTTCTAAATGTTATTATTCCCATTTTGAAATTATGTGTCCAAAATTAGATAAAAATTATGATCAAAAATGTTCCATAAAAACTGAGAATTCTCTATCAAGTAACTGCAACAGAAACGAAAGTATATGCTTTCAAACTCTCTGCGTTTTCATTCGGATCAAGGGTCGGGAAAAGAAAGTGCGAGTTCTAATTGATTCCGCTTGTGAAAATAGCTATATCAGTGAAAGTGTTACTAGTATTTTAAAGGCCACTCCACTTAGAGAGGAAACTATAATTCATTCTCTCTTCGGGGGAAAAGAATCGAAACCTAAGCATCACGGTGTGTTGATTTAAAACGCTCTTATGTATGTAGTTTTGAAGCGCTACCGGAAAAGAAAATATGTGGATTTATTTCTAAGATTGAGGATAAGCGTATTCTAAATGAGTTAAAGAATAAGGAAATTATTTTATCGGATTTAAATTGTAAGGAAACTGAAATTGGACTTTTAATTGGGGCTGATAATATAGGAAAATTATTAACTGGGAACTTAATAGAATTAGATTCTGGCTTAACAGCTATTGAAACTAAACTAGGATGGACGGTAATTGGAAAATTAAGTTCAAACGTTAAAAACGAGATGTTGACGACATCGTCGTTGCATGCAAGGAATGTTAGTGTTAAAGAATTATGGGAGCTAGATGTTTTAGGAATAACTGATCCCTTACTTAATGAAAATACTAGAGAAAATTTTGATTTAACCGATTTTAAGAATAAAATGAAAATTCTTCCCGATGGAAGATATGAAGTGACACTCCCATGGAAATGTAACTCTGAGAATTTACCCAGTAACAAAGAACTAACGTGGAAAAGGCATTTACGGATGATAAATAAATTAAGAAACGGTAAATTTTTTGATGATTATAAAAGTGTGTTTAGGGAGTGGGAAGATTTAAATATCATTGAACGGTGTGCCGGAGGTAGAATTGAACAATGAATGTCATTATTTACCTCATAGGCCAGTGATTAAATTAGATAGTGCGACAATGAAAATACGTCCAATATTTGACGCCTCCGCCCATGAAAAAGGAAAACAATCTTTTAACGACTGTTTATGTAAAGGCGTAAACCTTATTGAACTAATACCTGACATTTTAGATCGTTTTAGAATTTATCCAATTGGAATTGTAGCCGATATTGAAAAGGCTTTTTTGATGTTATCTGTTGCACCGAAAGATAGAGATTATCTCAGATTTTATTTCCCAGGCAATGAAAAACAATTAGTGTACTGGCATTGTCGAGTTGTATTTGAGGTGTCTTCCAGCCCTTACTTATTGAATGCATCTATTATGCATCTTTTAGAAAACTGTAGTCCTGAATATAAGGAAGTTGCACAAAAGTTAAAATCTTCTTTTTATGTTGATAATTGTGTAGCTGGTGTTTTCAGTGTTGATGAAATAGAGATATTTATTGAGAAGGCTAAATTAATTATGTCGAAAGGATGTTTTAATTTACGTACTTTTGAGAGCAATGTGGCAAGTAGAAGTGTTGATAAACACTCAGGCGAAACTTTTATTTTGATATCATTTGGGACTTGGATAATGATGTTTTGAAATGTTGCACGAATTTCGAATCATTAACGTGCGAAACGAAAATAACCAAACGATTAGTTTTGTCTACTGTACAAAAAGTTTTTGATCCCATTGGGATGTTGGCGCCGTCTACATTGCTTCCCAAATTAATACTACAAGAACTATGGAAAATGGAAATTGCATGGGATCAGGAACTACCTCAGAATATTGTAAATAAATTTATGAAATGGTATAAGGAAATTCAAATTTTAAAAGATGCAACTGTGCCACGTTGTATGAAAATTGATATTTTAACTGAATTTCATGTATTTGTTGATGCAAGCAAGGGATCATATGCGGGTTGCGTCTTTGCTCGATCAATAGTTGATTCTAGAGTTAGCGTAATTCTCATTAGAGTGAAGTCTAGAGTCACTCCTCTCAAACCTTTGAGTATACCGCGTTTGGAATTAATGGCTTGCTGTATAGGTGCTCGACTTTTAAATTCTATTTTGAAAGCGCTTAATATGCTGGACTTGAAAGTTACTCTTTGGTCCGATTCTACAACAGCACTTTGGTGGATTAAGAAACATGGAAATTGGTCAGTTTTTGTAGCTAATAGGGTAAAGGAAATTAGACAACTGACTCAAATTCAATCATGGAAATATGTCCCAGGAAACATGAATATCGCGGATTTACTATCCCGTGGTTGTTCCCCACGAGAAATGCTTAATTCTAGATGGTGGGATGAGCCGTCCTGGTTGAAACAAAATTCGGAATTTTGGCCAGATGGTGAAATCAGTTGCGAACCTCAAGAAGTTAACGTGGAGATAAAGAAAACTAGAAATGCGAATGTTGATCTAGCAAACGATGCACCCCCCCCCCTGCTTTTATGTAATGTGTCTGATTATGATAAAATGATTAGAGTATTTGCTTGGGTTTTAAGATTTGTAAATAATTGTCGCAAAGACTATAACAAATGTAAAGAACATGAACTCTCTGTTGCTGAAATTGAAAATTCTGAGAAACAATTGATTCGTTTAACTCAGACATATTATTTACCTGATGTTGAATCTTTAAAATTTGTTACCTTTATTGATAATATTTTAAGGGTTAAGTCTAAAATAACTGAAAGAAATGATGAAAGTTCTTTTTTGTATCCTATATTGTTACCTGATAAATGTGAATTTACAAAACTTTTGATTATGTCTATACACAAAAAGAACTGTCATGTGCTGGAATCCAAATAATGCAATCATTAATTAGAGAAAGGTACTGGATTATCAGATCTAGAAAAACTATTAGGAGTATTTTAAATAAATGTGTTATATGTGCTCGTTTTAAAGTGAAATCATTGTCAAGCGGACCATCACCTTTACCACCAGACCGAGTGACTGACTGATTGCGCGATATTTGAAGTTGTAGGAATTGATTTAGCTGGACCTTTGTTTTTAAAAACTGGCGAAAAGGTATGTATTGCGTTATTTACTTGTGCAGTCTATCGTGCGCTCCATCTTGAATTAGTAAATTCTGTCTTCTGATGCCTTTTTGCTAGCACTTAGGCGTTTCATTGCCAGGCGCGGGAGGCCCAGGATAATTTACTGTGATAACGGAACCAATTTCCGGGGTGCTTTCAATGACCTTGCGAAATTGGATTGGCATAAGATATCGAGAGAAACATCAACTCAAAGAATAGTTTAGAAATTTATACCACCCACCGCCGCATGGTGGGGAGGCTGGTGGGAAAGGTTGGTTCGCCTTATTAAAGAACTATTGAGACGTTCTCTTGGAAATTCAACGTTGACCTATGAAGAATTGTCTACCGTGATTTGTGATTGTGAATTTTTAATTAATAGTAGACCTTTAACTTATATATCTGAAGATCCACAGGAATTGATCCCTCTTACTCCTGCAATGTTTTTAATAGAAAATCGCTGCTCCGATACTACCGATATTGACGAATTAAATTCGCGAGACTTAAGAAAAAGAATGAAATTCAGAATTAAACTTTTAAGTAATTTAAGGCAACGTTTCAGGAAAGAATATCTAGGTGAGCTAATACAAAAACAGAATGATAATCGGGTGCGTGAGCCCCGAGTTGGGGAAATGGTCTTAATTGGGGACGACAATAAGAAACGTTTGTCTTGGCCTATAGCTAAAATTATAGAATTAATCCCTGGTCGAGACGGGGAAATTCGCACAGTTCGGCTTAAAACTCAACATGGAACAGTAATACGCCCGGTACAACGCATCTTCTCTTTGGAAGTACAAGCGATTGCAAATAATGCTAAGGAGTTGAAAGAGGAATCAAATTCTGTTAAATGTACTAAACCTGAAAATGTCTTGAATACTAATGATGTAATTGTGAAAAAATATACTTCAGGAAGATTGATTAAAGAACCAAAGAGACTGGATCTATTGAATTATAAATGTTATAGGTTTGAGACTCTACCAAAGTCTCAAAGGTGGGAGTATGTTGTGAATAGAAATGATTTGTGTTAATGAGTGGCTACATGGCGCCACGTTTTTGTAACTGTGAAGTGGTTCTGTGACGTCACTATGCTCTGTATATAAAACGGGTGAAGCAATCACGTGTACTTGCTCGCTCGGCAGTTCTTAATAAAGTTAGTTTCTTTAATTTGCTGGCTGATGAATGAATCACTTTCCACCAACGCCAAGCATCTGGTAGATGCAGCCCACAGAACTTAAGAATTGTGTTCCTAACATCTGCCGTGTGAAAGCTCGATTCTCCGATCACGTGAATGTAAAAATTTTATGCTTTTATTATTTATAATGTTTTAATCATACGTTTTAAAATTTCCAGGTATTTACCATTGTAGTAGATTCATTATTTTTTTAGTTCCTGCTGGGTGATTGCCCACTTGGCGGATCTCGTGAGTGTAAAACTTTTTCTTGTCGTTAAATCGAAAGTTCTATTGATTGTTATGAAAAATTAGCGTAAATATATGAGGTAAATTGTTTGGCTAAATTTTTAAATGATTGTGAGAATAATAATAGAAAATACAAATTTTCTGGAGGTGATCTTGTAAAAGAAGGGTGCCCTGCTAGGATCCAACCAAAGGTAATAACACTATTCTTAATAAGAAAATACATTTAATTAATTAAAGTAAGAAAAAAATCATTATTGGAATGTATTATCTATAGCAAAAATTTTTAAACGAATCACATGTAAAGAACTACACAAAATGTTTAGATTTAACTTTCCCTTAAGCTTTTCCATATCATGAGTGAAATTGTAGATTTATATATTTAACACATTTGCTAACATGTGAAGCTTCCTAGACATATAAAAGAAAAACTAGTTGTATAGAAATATCAAAGATTCTATATTCCAATTATTAATGGAATATCTTTGTAGAATCACTCTTTATAAAGACTATTAAGGGATCAGTGTAATATATTTTTCAAAGCATAATCAAGCATTTCAACTGGTTTATAAAACTTGTATAGAGTTCATTAAAGCTAATCTTGAAATGGGTTTTGAAAAATCTTCAGTATTAGAATATGTATTCGGTTAATAGAAGTTTAATTGTACTTGACTAATAAGGAATGCTTTACTCTGTTGCTCATGTTATTACTAATAAATTAAATACAGGAAATATGTATTATGTTTCAACATTCTGAGAGAAATGTTAAAACAGTTAAATTCCAGTTAAAAATTACGCCTTCAATGCACTTGGAAGAAATGATTAAATGATCTTGTTTTCCAATTTTGAAATGCGAAGGGAAATTTCTCTAATAGCTCATTTGGAAGGAATAAGTTCAATCAGATGTAAACAAATAATGGAAAATTTTAAAATTGCATCGACTGATAAAAAGCCTGCTTTCAATAAATATTTTGATGATAATTGTTGTAATTCAGCCTACTAATAGTATAAGTCACATAATCTACTTCTGTATGCCAATACTGATAAAAATATATTGTTAATCTATTCACAATACATGAATGTCCAATTATTTTAAAATGAAAATTTAACTGTCAAGCAGATAGTTTGTTGAAAATACAGCATGACACGTATTTAGCACATTATAGAATTTTAAATGGTACTCTCCCCAGTTTATATCCTCACAAACTATTTCCATTTCAAAATGAATTGAAGATTCCTGACAGATATTTATGACCAGGCAACAAATTCTTGGTTTGTAAAATCGCAGACTAATAGAGATGTATTTTATGATGTTAAAACGATTATGGTAGCATTTCAGAAAGAAGTTATGTGTGTGTGTGTGATCAATGTGATTATGTGTGTGTGTGTGACTATCTTTAAAGAAAGATAGTTTTTTCCCGGAAACCAAACTGTAGCATTTTTAAAAATAGTTGTATGCTGAAAAAAGAACAGAAAGTATAAATTTTTCAAATTACAAAATTTCACTACTATTTTAATTCTTGAAGTAAAATTGTGAGAATTTTTTGAAATATTCGACACGGGGGGGGGGGGGAGTTTCATGCAATTACGCATTATTTTAAAGTAAACTATAAGTTTTATGACAGAGAACAAAAATTTCAATACTGATAAATATTTTAAATAAATATCAGAAATGCATTGAATGCATTTTAATTTTTAAAAAATTTCACTGAAAAAAACATTCAAAAAGAAAATAATACTATTTGATAAAAACATTTAATTTTTTTAATTTTAATTTTATAGTTTTTCATTCCACTCTGTGTTAGTTAAATTATTTAAACACGTATCTGCAAAAAAAAGTATATTATAAAAAACTAACTTATTAAATATTTTCTAATAAAATTGATTAAAATTGCTCATTTAGCAATTAATTGTGACATACCATTTGCTTACATAATGGCAGCACTGAAAATGAAGTAAATTTCAGATCAGTGGGGATGCAGCAAGTGAATTCAATCATTGAAGAAGAGAGAATTAAAATATATTTCAGAATATTTCCTTTTGTGTTTAATGATGTGTGGCGAC
Organism: Trichonephila clavata; assembly: GCA_019973975.1. Taxonomy (NCBI): domain Eukaryota; kingdom Metazoa; phylum Arthropoda; class Arachnida; order Araneae; family Nephilidae; genus Trichonephila; species Trichonephila clavata. The sequence continues at coordinate 33,140 of BMAO01019176.1, read as the reverse complement.
GCAATGTCCAGTAGCAGAAAAAATTTAAGACAAGTATGAAAAAATCGACCGGCGGGTGTCTGAAGCGGACATTCTCCTTCACATTGACCGCGCACGGCAGTGCTGCAGTTATAGTCATGAGTGTAGCGGGAGCTCTGAGCACTCCGCCAAAAGACAGTTAACAGTGAATGCAATAAATAAAAGTGGATCAAAAATAGTTAAGACAATTGAATTTAGCAAATAAAAAGAGAAATTTAAGTTATGTAGGATTGTACGAGTCCAGGAGAATTCTCCTGGGTCGCTTCCTCTTAATATTGGCTGTATAATTTTCAAGCTTTTGCATATTAATATTATCAGAACTATTGAGTGAATCAAAAAATTTAATCGAGTGATCTTGGATATGCTGCTTAAAGGATGGTATATTTAAACAACAAAAAAAATGAAAAGTACATAAAAATAACAGAGGATCACATGTTAAAATAAGTATTTATCAGTAAAATTAATTTACGTGGGAAAAATTAGCAGAAATGAAAAAATCGTAATCCGTTGATTCTAACTCCGAGCTACACGATATCACTCCGCATGAAGTAAAAATTGGGACTACTTTTTAAAAATTCTTTAAAAAAAAAAGTTTTGGGAATTTTATTTTTTAAATGAATGGATCTAAAAGAGAAAGGCTTCAAGTTAATTAGTGTAGAATATCGATTTAATAACACGAAAAGTAATTCATACCCAACGATTTAGAAATAATTTTCATAAAAACGCATCAATTTTATCACTATCTTAAAAAATTCGGAAAAAATAAAAAATATCGTTATTTTACAAAAAAAAAATATACCGTATCGCGTGGCGAAATAAATGATCTTTCCGATTCTGTAATTATTTTTTGTCTGATTTCAACACTGATAATTCGATGACAATTTTAAAATAGTCGAAAACGTCGGATGTCAAAAAAAAAAAATTTTCAATCGCATTTTTTTTTTACTCGCCAAAGTTACTGATTTCCCCCTGTTTAAGGCAGAATTTTTTTAGTGTAACCCTTGAATTAGATGGGGTCGAACGGGAAACATGTCAAATGTCTTTGGCTTAAAGCTAATTTTCGACGCCAATGTTTGTCTAAATGAAAAATATCACGTATTTTAAATTATTTTAAAAATCATTACCTTCATTTTAAGGGCATAATTTTTACGTTAATGCTCTCAAACATCACCAACTATTTGCAAAAATAACGTACTTTGAAAAAAAAATGTACAAATTACTACTTTTTAATTTATTTCTCAGAAAAACATAAGTTTACGAAAATCACAATTTGTTTTTTAAAATTCGTAATTTTGAAGCAATTTTTTCAATCTTCGTATATGTTACAGATAATATTATTGTACACACGGAAAAAAGATTTTGTGAGATTATCTTCATAAATGACGAAGTTATTCAATGTGAAGTAAAAATTAAGACTACTTTTTAAAAATTCTTTTAAAAAAAAGTTTTGGGAATTTTATTTTTTAAATGTATGGATCTAAAAGAAAAAGGCTTGAAGTTAATTAGTGTAGAATATCGATTTAATAACAGGAAAAGTAATTCATACCCAACGATTTAGAAATAATTTTCATAAAAACGCATCAGTTTTAACACTATTTTAAAAAATTCGAAAAAAAAAATAGAAAATACCGTTATTTTACAAAAAAAATTATACCGTGTCGTGGCGAAATAAATGATCTTTCCGATTCTGTAATTTTTTTTGTCTAATTTCGACACCGAAAATTAGATGACAATTTTAATATGGTGGAAAACGTAAGATTACCGCTCGGCCGAAACGGAAGGGAAGTTCCGCCAAGTAAACATCCGGCAGGAGTAAAACAATTAGGCGTTTTAAGGTTTTTAATTAATATCTTTTTAACTAATTACAATATCGGAATATAAATGGGCAATACGGCTTCCCCGGAAAATTCCCGATCTTTTGGTACCTTCCGCGACTTTCTGCGTGGTGCGGTTCGTGAGAAGATAGACGCACATACATACATAGATAGATAGATAGATACGTTTGCTTACCTTCGAATTTTAATAGTGTAAGATTAAGAGATCAGTGTAATATATTTTTCAAAGCATAATCAAGCATTTCAACTGTTTTATAAAACGTGTATAGAGTTCATTAAAGCTAATCTTGAAATGGGTATTGAAAAATCTTCAGTATTAGAATATGTATTCGGTTAATAGAAGTTTAATTATACTTGACTAATAAGGAATGCTTTACTCTGTTGCTCATGTTATTACTAATAAATTAAATACAGGAAATATATATTGCGTTTCAACATTCTGGGAGAAAGGGTGCCCAGTTAAAAATTAATTGCATTACGGCCAATGATGACCAAACAATTTCACATGCTTTTAAAACATATTTTGGAATAGTGTTTGGCTTTGCAATTGGCACCTTCAATGCACTTGGAAGAAATGGTTAAATGATCTTGTTTTCCAATTTTGAAATGCGAAGGGAAATTTCTCTAGTAGCTCTTTTGGAAGGAATAAGTTCAATAAGATGTAAAAAAATAATGGAAAATTTTAAAATTGCATCGACTGATAAAAAGCCTGCTTTCAATAAATATTTTGATGATAATTATTGTAATTCAGCTTACTAATAGTATAAGTCACATCATCTACTCCTGTATGCCAATACTGATAAAAATATATATTGTTAATCTTTTCACAATACATGAATGTCCAATTATTTTAAAATGAAAATTTAACTGTCAAGCAGATAGTTTGTTGAAAATACAGCATGACACATATTTAGCACATTATAGAATTTTAAATGATACTCTCCCCAGTTTATATCCTCACAACCTATTTCCATTTCAAAATGAATTAAAAATTCCTGACAGATATTTATGACCAGGCAACAAATTCTTGGTTTGTAAAATTGCAGACTAATGGAGATGTATTTTATGTAGTTAAAAAGATTATGGAAGCATTTCTGAAAGAGGTTGTGTGTGTGATCAATGCCATTACAGGTGTGTAAAATTATCATGTTCAGCTTGGTATACATGTGAATGCTCAGATAATCATGCACCATGTAAACATATTAAGTTCATTCTTAAATTGTTTGAGAGATTCCATGTTGTTGAAAATGTTGAATATACTTCTTTCCATATCTCAGATAGAAAGTGTGGCGTGGGGTCTTCCGTCAAAGAAATATGTAATGACATAAGAAAAACCAGGAAACTGAACTTCTATTTGTAGTATTGAATTGTTTTTTGCAAGGTAAAATAGTTCAGGAACAATTGTCTCAACATACAATTCAGTAAAAGAAAGGTAAAAAGTAATTACTAAAGAATTATTTACCTGATCCTCATGTACCTACCTCCCAATCAGCATTTAAACTAGCAGTAAATATTTAAGCCAACTATTAGGGATATAAAAATAAAAATAAAAACCCTGGGATGTTCTTTTTTTAGTTGTCAAAAAAGAAAACATTCAAGCTCAGTCTAGTCAGCATTACTCAATTCAAAAACTATTTGCAAAAAAACTTAACTGTATCTTTAACACCTGATATATGCTTGTAGTGTTGTTTTATGTTTTCCAATACATTTAGCTATGTTTTTATGGGGTAAAGTTGTATATTTTTATATCAGATGAGGAGGTAAGTAATTATCAAAAATAACCAAATTTTTGTCACAAATGGCTTTATGACAGTATATTAGAAGCATATAATTTAAAAATCATGCTGGATAGAGGTTCCATTGCAGTTGAATGTTACCACACAAATTTTGGAAAGTGATGGGAGTATGGTAATTTTTTATATCATTCATTCTTAATAAAATTTTAGGCAAAAAAATTGATTTATACTTTTTTGGAACATACGAATTTAGAAAATACATGTATACTTTTTGCAGGTAAGTGTTTAATATAAAATATATAGAATCAGGTGATGTTAATGCTTGCTATCAATACAAGCAAAACTATATACTAAAGTAAGTAATATGTTTTAACTTACGTGTAAATAGTTCTTAATATTAAATTATTCATCATTTTGATAATATTTGTGCTGTTTGTTATACAGGAATAGACCTTGAAAATCTGCCTTGCCTATATAGAAACAGGTATTTCATCCATATGTTACATTTCATGGGTGATGAGGAAAGTGGTAGTGAAAGTAATGATATAATGTGATTTTCTTTTTTATGGTATAGATGTACTAATAAGGATTTATTCATTTTTTTGTCCAGTAATGGACCAGTTTTTGATATACTATTTGTTTTATAAATACTTTAAATAGTTAGTTTTTCAGGTTGCTTTATATGTGTTCTGTGTATCAACCAGATGAATGAAGTAAATATTCTTACATCTCTGAAAGTCTTGAATGACTTTTTGATCTTAAAAAGTGCTAGATGGGATTTTCAGCTGTGGTGACATACATTATAATTGCATCACAGTTGTGAAAGACTTTCTAAAGCATTAAAGATTGTGTAATGTAATTAATTAGTAAGTAATATTTATATGATGGGAAATGCAATACAAGTTAATATTTTATTTAGTTTTAAAGCAATCAATTGTCTACTTTTTTTAAGACTGTCAACAATATTAGTTACACAACACTTTTTAATACAGTAGGTATAATCCAAAACCATTTGAAAAATACAATGGTTTATGCAGTAAAGTAGCTTCAAGAGTGGTGCCATTCCATCTTATGTCAAAGCGGTACAAGTAATAAATTTTTCTTAAATCGAAAAACCTTGTATAGTTGATTTTTCATAATTTTTACAAGTTCCATAAGTAAACAATCATTAGCTGCATAGTTATTTATATTAAAATTTTAACATTTGCATGCAACATAAATACATTTAAGAAAAAAACGTTTAACAGTACACGTTTTGTAAAGAAAATTAGGAAACTGTATTTCTTTTTTTTAAAAAAAAGGTATAAAGTATTCATTCAGTTTTGAAATCTTAGAAATATTATGTAAGTCAATTATTTCTTTGCTACTTTCCATAATAAATGATTCTGTTGTAGCTAAGTTCATCCCCAAAATCGTTTCCTTCAACCACATAAGTTTTACTAGAATCCTAAGAGGGTTTTCAGATAAAAAATATAACTTAGTTCTTGGTTTTGCTACTTATGTTTATAATGCTTGATACTCAGCTTAACAAATATTAATTTTTTTTAAATACTATTAATACTTCAATATTTTTGCGATTTATACTTTTGTATTACTATTTAAAAATTTTTCCAGATGTGCTAACTTTTGAAGACTTTCAGAAATATATAAAACCTGCAGCTAATTGATGAATTGAGCCTTCACATAACAAATAGCGATCTTACATCGATAGATTAAATCAGTCACATTAAAATAGAAAGATAGCTTTTTATTGGACCTCGTAAAAAAGTTTGTTAATGTCTCTGTCTCAATTGCTACTATTACTTATTCAAAACTTGCATAAAGACTTATATTTTTCTTTGGGGATCTTTTTGACAATCACATCATTCTGATTTTTAAAAAAATGTATTAAAATAATTTTATATTATTATACTAATATTTTATTTTAGTAAAATGGTGAAATTCCGTAGAACTATTAATCTTGGAAGGGTTTTATTTGAAATGTAAGAAGATATTGCAGCAAAATAAAAGATTCGCAATAATATACTTTAGTATTCTAAGATATATTTCAATTATTGCGAGATGAATGAAAGAAATGCATTTATTAATTTCAGTAATGAAACATATGTAAAACGAAATACAAAACAGGGTCGGATGTGTGTAACAAGACAAAATTTGCTTGATAGTAAATTGAGAGAAACTCAGGAACGATCACAACAATCTCATATTAGAAAGAGTTGTACATTTTTTAATAAATTTTGACGGGATTTAATAAAAATTTTGGAAAAGCTGGGCATGTTTTTCAAAGATTTGTCTGATGATTATAAAAAAGAATTCAAAGAACACCTTATTTATTAAAAATTTTCCGATAAATATCTCCGAAATTTCGGGGTTTTTTTTAATATCTAACTATTGGATTCAGTTTATTGATCAGCAATAAAATAAAGAAATGTTTAAAAAATTTGCTTAGTATAAAAAATGCATAAAATAACAATTGAATACTATGAAATTAGTAAAATTAGAAACCTGTGTTGCTCCATGACCCAATCTCGATCAATTTAAAACATTGTCAGCATATATATATACCTGATGAGATTTGGGCTAAAAAAAACAAATTAAAAACTTCCTTACTGAGATCACTATGTACCCTAAGCTTAACATTTATAAAAACAAAATGTAGACCTTTATAAATCGTTTATAGGTTTAAAAAGAAAGAAGGGGGGAAAAAACATTGTTTTAGCGAAATGATTTTAAGTTCATTGCAACAATAAAGTAAATTATTTGTTAGAATTTTTTTGATAAATATCCGAAGTTTCTCGGTACTTTTGGCTTCCTAATCATTAAATTAAATTCTTCAATTAACAATAAAATAAAAAGATATTTATTAAATATGCTCAATTATATAAAAAACAACGCATAAAATAACCATTGAATACCATGAAATTAGGAACCTGTGTTGCTTCAAGACCTAATCATTCAATTTTAAATACTGTTAACTTACATACGCTTTTAAGGCGATATGGTACCCTCTTCACAATTTTTTTTACTTTTAATATTTGATATTTGGTTTTAATTGCATTTTATAAAGGTTACTATTTAATAATAATTCCATTGCAAAATGTTTGTAAAATTTAAATGTTTTTAACTTTTTAAGCATTTTTTAAATCTCTAAGGCTTTTTTAAATATTTCCAAAAATTTTTTCCAAGTACCTTATAATATACTACATAAAACTGTGCATAGGTTTTTTTTTTCCTGCTGCTGCTCTTTAATTTTTTATTAATTTTTTTATTGTTAAACTTCCAAAAATTCCCCAAAAAACATTAATTTTGATTTTGAAATTTTTTAGAAAAAGTACTAAACACACACATGTTAGAGCTAATCCTATGCACAGTTTTACAAAACATACATTTCAGAACATGTATAAAAAATTTCAAACCCATACTTCAATTACCAAAAAGGCCTTAGGGTTTTGAATAACAGTATATGTACAAAAATTCAACATGGAGAAATATGAGCTTGAAGTTTTCCTTCCATGAATAGCATAATATAGTCTTAAACCCTTATGAAATGTTAATTAGCTTATTTAAAACTAGGGGGCGCTGCGATCGACTCAATGGTCCGAACGGGCACTCGTTCGACGCGGCTCGCTCGGGGCCTCCCGGACATATTTTTTATTCGAGGATATTCCTGCGAGTTCTCGAGATAGAGCGAGAAAACCGCGTTTCGCCGCCCCTGAAAATAAAAAAAAATACACTCTTTCCCGAATAAAAACGGAACCGCTCGCGGGATCCTCCCGAAAATCCAGATTCAGGTCGATCCCGACGAGACGAACGCGAATCCGACATTCGAATTCGGAAATTCCCGTCGGTTCGCGGACCCGGGCCCGCCAAATTTCCGTTCCTTTCCCATTTTTTCACCGGGCCCCTATAAGGCACAACGCTTCGAAACTCGCTACGGAGCGGCGTCCTCACGCGGCCGTCCGGTCTGAATTTTTTTTAAAGAAAATACACGCGGGTTCGCGAGTTGTACGGTTTTAATCGAAAAAGGGCCCTCCCTCGCGAGGGTCTCGGGTTCCAGACCGGAACCCAAACGAACACATTTTCGGGATCCTCTCGCCGAGACCTTTCGTAAGAAGTAAATTTCGAGAGAATCGGATCGCAAGTCTCGGAGTTATTCGATACGAAAGGTTTCTCGGATCTGAGAAATGAAAGAAAAAAAAACAAAAATATACTCGAGAGCTGTTCAGAGAAATCTTCCGGACTGAATTCCGTCGTCCTGATGTCGGGCAGGAAAGGGATTTTGGGCGACCAAGTGCCACGCCCCCTCCCTTTCGGAAAATTCCGAAAAGAACAGTTTTTCGATGCATTTCGAGGACTTGAAAACTTTTTTTTCACTCGTCCCACCCGGAGCCTTCCTTTCCGGGGCCCGGGAATCGAATTCTTTCGATTTTTTTTTTTAAAGTTCGCGCTCGTTCGCCGCCCGAACGGAATTTTTTTCCCTCCGAAATGCGAAATTTCCTAGATTCCTGGCGCTGAGATTCGGGGCGGCGGAGTTCGAACCCCCGGGGTCGAATTTTTTTTTCCAAAAACGAAATTTTTTTAATACCACCGTTACGAATTGCACGTCCCCTTCGAGAGCTCGTCGAGAAGAAGAAAAAGAGCCATTGCTTTCAATCGTGGCTCGGAAACTTTTTTTTTATCGAGTTTCGAAGGAATTTCGAATTTAAGATGCTCCCTTTAAAAAATCACATCTTCCGAACCGATTAGTTTCCGAACGTAAACTTTAATGATTCCGAAAGAACTCGTCGAGACGAAGACGACGATTTATAGTTTTTGAATATAGCTTCGTAACTTTGTTTTTTATGGCGGTTTGCAAAACACCTTAAATTTTTCGATATTTCGTGAGGTAATTGACCCTTGCTCCGTACACAACTTTTTACTTATTAGACTCCATTAATTAATCTTTACAGATTCCAAAAGAACTCGTCGAGATGAAGACTAGGATGTATAGTTTTCGAATATAGATCGGTAACAATGGGGTTGGAAAAAACATTGAATTTTTTCGAATTTTCTCGAGAAAAATGACCCTTGCTACGTACACGACTTTTCGATTATTAGACTCCATGAATTAATCTTTACAGATTCCGAAAGAACTAGTCGAGACGAAGACGATGATGTACGGTTTTCGAATATAGCTCCGTAACTTTCTTTTTTATTCGGGTCGGAAAACAATATCTCTACGGTGGGGAAAAAAATCGAGGGATCCCCAGAACGTCGTACAAGGAATTAGGTCTCCGGAAGCACGGGAGGGGTAAAAAAAGAAAGGAAACCGTGCGGTGGGTCGAACGGAGCGAAACGGAGGCCCTCCGGTGCTCCGAGCTTCCGGACCCCCCAACGTGACGACTTGGATCCCCGGTGGCCGTCCGAAACGCACGAAATACACACCCGGGGTGGAACCGGGTGCGCCATTTCCGAATTTTGAGTCCGTTTTCCGATCGCGCCGCAACTTTTCCTCTCGGGGCTTTCCGAAACGTTAAATTTTTCGATTTTTCACGAGAATAACGACCATTTCTCCGTACACAACTTTTTAATTATTAGACCCACGAATATAAACTTTACAGATTCTGAAAGATCTCTTCGATACGAGAAAAAAATATATGTTAAGTTTTCTTCCATCTATAAAACTTTCTTTTTTATTGCGGTTTGAAAAACACCTTAAATTTTCCGATATTTCGTGAGGGAATTGACCATTGCTCCGTACACAACTTTTTTATTATTAGACAAACGAACATAAACTTTACATATTCCGAAAGAACTCGTCGATACGAGAAAAAACGATATGTTAAGTTTTCTTGTATCTCTGAAACTTTTTTTTAAAATTCAAATTTGGAAAAAAATTAAATTTTGGATATTGCATGAGAAAAATGACCATTTGTAAGGACACAACTTTTTAACTATGAGACCCACGAACGTAAACTTTACAGATTCTGAAAGAACTCGTCGAGGCGAGAGAAAAAAACGTGTTAAGTTTTCTTGTATCTCTGATACTTTAATTTTTATTAAGGTTTGAAGGAATTTAAATTTTGGATATTGCGTGAGAAAAATGAACATTTCTCTAGCACACAACTTTTTAACTATTACACTTAATTAAATAAACTTTACAGATTCTGAAAGATCTTTTCCAGTCGAGAAAAAAGTATATGTTATGTTTTCTTGTATCTCTAAAACTTAAATTTTTATTTAGATTTGAAACAAAATGAAAATTTGGGATATGGCGTGAGAAAAATGACCTTTTCCAAGGACACAACTTTTTAACTATGAGACCCACGAACATAAACTTTACAGATTCTGAAAGAACTTTTCAATACGAAAAAAAGTATATGTTACGTTTTCTTGTATCTATAAAACTCTCTGTTTTATTAAGATTTCAAAAACATTAAAAATTTGGGATTTTTCATGAGAAAAATGATGTAACGACACAACTTTTTAACTATTAAACTCAATTCAATAAGCTTTACAGATTCTGAAAGAACTTCTTAAGACAAGGAAAACTTATATGTTAAGTTTTCTGGTATCTCTAAAACTTTTATTTTTATTAAGGTTTGAAAAAATTTAAATTTTGGATATTGCGTGAGAAAAATGAACCTTTCTCTAGTACACAACTTTTTAACTATTACACTCAATTAAATAAACTTTACAGATTCCGAAAGAACTCTTCAATACGAGACAAAAATGTATGTTAAGTTTTCTTGTATCTATAAAACTTTCTTTTTTATTGCGGTTTGAAAAACACCTTAAATTTTTCGATATTTCGTGAGGAAATTGACCCTTGCTCCGTACACAAATTTTTACTTATTAGACTCCATTAATTAATCTTTACAGATTCCGAAAGAACTCGTCGAGACGAAGACTAGGATGTATAGTTTTCGAATATAGATCGGTAACAATGAGGTTGCAAAAAGCATTGAATTTTTTCGAATTTTCTCGAAAAAAATGACCCTTGCTCCGTACACGACTTTTCGATTATTAGACTCCATGAATTAATCTTTACAGATTCCGAAAGAACTCCTTCAGACGAAGACGACTATGTGCGGTTTTCCAATATAGCTCCGTAATTTTTTTTTCATTCGGGTCGGAAAAAATTATCCCTACGGTGGAAAAAAAAATCGAGGGATCCCCAGAACGTCGTAAAAGGAATTAGGAGGTCTCCGGAAGCACGGGAGGGGCCGAAAAAAGAAAGGAAACCGTGCGGTGGGATGAAAGGAGCGAAACGGAGGCCCTCCGGTGCTCCGAGCTTCCGGACCACGCCAACGTGACGACTTGGATCCCCGGCGGCCGTCCGAAACGCACGAAATACACAACAGGGTTGAAACCGGGTGCGCTCTTTAGGAATTTCGAGTCCGTTTTCCGATCGCGCCGCAACTTTTCCTCTCGGGGTTTTCCGAAACGTTAAATTTTTCGATTTTTCACGAGAATAACGACCATTTCTCCGTACACAACTTTTTAATTATTAGACCCACGAACATAAACTTGACAGATTCTGAAAGATCTCTTCGATACGAGAAAAAAATATATGTTAAGTTTTCTTCTATCTATAAAACATTCTTTTTTATTGCGGTTTGAAAAACACCTTAAATTTTTCGATATTTCGTGAGGGAATTGACCATTGCTCCGTACACAACTTTTTTATTATTAGACCCACGAAAATAATTTTTACAGATTCCGAAAGAATTCGTCGATACAAGACAAAAATATATGTTAAGTTTTCTTGTATCTCTTAAACTTTTTTTTAATTCAAATTTGAAAAAAAAATTAAATTTTGGATATTGCATCAGAAAAATGACCCTTTCTAAGGACACAATTCTTTAACTATGAGACCCACGAACGTAAACTTTAGCGATCCTGAAAGAACTCGTCAAGGCGAGGAAAACGTATATGTTAAGTTTTCTCGTATCTCTAAAACTTTTATTTTTATTAAGGTTTGAAAAATTTAAATTTTGGATATTGCATGAGAAAAATGAACATTTCTCTAGTACACAACTTTTTAACTATGAGACCCACGAACAAAAACTTTACATATTCCGAAAGAACTCGTCGATACGAGAAAAAACGATATGTTAAGTTTTCTTGTATCTCTGAAACTTTTTTTTAAAGTTCAAATTTGAAAAGAAATTAAATTTTGGATATTGCATGAGAAAAATGACCCTTTCTAAGGACACAATTCTTTAACTATGAGACCCACGAACGTAAACTTTACAGATTCTGAAAGAATTCGTCGAGGCGAGGAAAACGTATATGTTAAGTTTTCTCGTATATCTAAAACTTTTATTTTTATTAAGGTTTGAAAAAATTTAAATTTTGGATATTGCATGAGAAAAATGAACCTTTCTCTAGTACACAACTTTTTAACTATGAGACCCACGAACAAAAACTTTACAGATTCTAAAAGATCTCTTCAATACGAGAAAAAAAATATATGTTAAGTTTTCTTGTATCTCTTATAGTTTAATTTTTATTAAGGTTTGAAGGAATTCAAATTTTGGATATTGCGTGAGAAAAATGAACCTTTCTCTAGTACACAACGTTTTAACTATTACACTCAATTAAATAAACTTTACAGATTCTAAAAGATCTCTTCGAGACGAGAAAAAAGTATATGTTAAGTTTTCTTGTATCTCTGAAACTTTTTTTTAATTCAAATTTGAAAAAAAATTAAATTTTGAATACTGCATGAGAAAAATGACCCTTTCCAAGGACACAATTTTTTAACTTTGAGACCCACGAACGTAAACTTTACAGATTCTGAAAGAACTCGTCGAGGCGAGAGAAAAATACATTTTAAGTTTTCTTGTATCACTGATACTTTAACTTTTATTAAGGTTTGAAAGAATTCAAATTTTGGATATTGCATGAGAAAAATGACCCTTTCCGAGGACACAACTTTTTAACTATGCGACTCAAATGAAAAAACTTTATATATTCTGAAAGAACTCTTCAATACGAGAAAAAAATTTATGTTAAGTTTTCTTGTATCTATAAAACTTTCTGTTTTATTAAGATTTCAAAAAAATTAAAAATTTGGGATTTTTTGTGAGAAAAATTACTTAAGGACACAACTTTTAAACTATTACTCAATTCAATGAGCTTTACAGATTCTGAAATAACTTTTCGAGACGAGGAAAACGTATATGTTAAGTTTTCTTGTATCTATAAAACTTTCTTTTTTATGGCGGTTTGAAAAACACCTTAAATTTTTCGATAATTCGTGAGGAAATTGACCCTTGCTCCGTACACAACTTTTTACTTATTAGACTCCATTAATTAAACTTTACAGATTCCGAAAGAACTCGTCGAGACGAAGACTAGGATGTATAGTTTTAGAATATAGATCGGTAACAATGGGGTTTGAAAAAACATTGAATTTTTTCGAATTTTCTCGAAAAAAATGACCCTTTCTCCATACACGACTTTTTGATTATTAGACTCCATGAATTAATTTTTACAGATTCCGAAAGAACTCCTTCAGACGAAGACGACGATGTGCGGTTTTCCAATATAGCTCCGTAATTTTTTTTTTATTCGGGTCGGAAAAAAATATCTCTACGGTGGAAAAAAAAAATCGAGGGATCCCCAGAACATCGTAAAAGGAATTAGGAGGTCTCCGGAAGCACGGGAGGGGCCGAAAAGAGAAAGGAAACCGTGCGGTGGGACGAAATGAGCGAAACGGAGGAACTCCGGTGCTCCGAGCTTCCGGACCACGCCAACGTGACGACTTGGATCCCCGGCGGCCGTCCGAAACGCACGAAATACACAACCGGGTGCGCCCTTTAGGAATTTCGAGTCCGTTTTCCGATCGCGCCGCAACTTTTCCTCTCGGGGCTTTCCGAAACGTTAAATTTTTGGATTTTTCACGAGAATAACGACCATTTCTCCGTACACAAATTTTAATTATTTGACCCACGAACATAAACTTGACAGATTCTGAAAGATCTCTTCGATACGAGAAAAAAATATTTTTTAGTTTTCTTCTATCTATAAAACTTTCTTTTTTATTGCTGTTTGAAAAACACCTTAAATTTTTCGATATTTCGTGAGGGAATTGACCACTGCTCCTTACACAACTTTTTTATTATTAGACCCACAAACATAAACTTTACAGATTCCGAAAGAACTCGTCTATACGAGAAAAAATATATGTTAAGTTTTCTTGTATCTCTAAAACTTTTTTTTATTCAAATTTGAAAAAAAATTAAATTTTGGATATTTCATGAGAAAAATGACCATTTCTAAGGACACAATTTTTTAACTATGAGACCCACGAACGTAAACTTTACAGATTCTGAAAGAACTCGTCAAGGCGAGACAAAAATATTCGTTAAGTTTTCTTGTATCACTGATACTTTAAATTTTATTAAGGTTTGAAAGAATTTAAATTTTGGATATTTGCATGAGAAAAATGACCCTTTCCGAGGACACAACTTTTTAACTATGCGACTCAAGTGAATAAACTTTATATATTCTGAAAGAACTCTTCAATACGAGAAAAAATATATGTTAAGTTTTCTTGTATCTCTTATAGTTTAATTTTTATTAAGTTTTGAAAAAATTTAAATTTTGGATATTGCGTGAGAAAAATGAACTTTTCTCTAGTACACAACTTTTTAACTATTACACTCAATTCAATAAACTTTACAGATTCTGAAAGATCTCTTCGAGAGGAGAAAAAAGTTTATGTTAAGTTTTCCTGTATTTCTGAAACTTTAATTTTTATTCAGATTTGAAAAAAATGAAAATATATGGGATATGGCGTGAGAAAAATGACCCTTTCCAAGGACACAACTTTTTAACTATGAGACCCACGAACAAAAACTTTACAGATTCTGAAAGATCTCTTCCATACGAGAAAAAAATATATGTTAAGTTTTCCTGTATCTCTGAAACTTTTTTTTTTATTAATTTTTGAAAAAAATGAATTTTTTTGAATTTTCGTGAGTAAAATGACCCTTTCCGAGGACACAACTTTTTAACTATTTGTCTCACGAACGTATACTTTACAGAATCGGAAAGAACTCGTCAAGGTAGAAAAAAATGTTTTATTCTTAATTTTAAATCGAAAATTGTTTTTTAGACCGTTCCGAAGAAATTCGAAAATTTTTTTTTTCGATTTCCGTACTCTTCAAAACACGGAAAACGATGAGCTGGGAACCTGAATTTTTTTCAGAGGACTCCTCGGGTTGTCCCCTACGCGACCTTGGGGTCGAAAAAAAAAACCGGTGATTTCGCGTTCCAGGAAAAAAAGAATAAAACGGGAAAAATCGACATAGGGGGCGCTGCGTTCGACTCCTGGAACCGAAAAGGAACTCGTTCGACGAGGCCCCTCCGGGGATATCGGGATACGTGCTCCTCTTTCCCCGATTCGGAACGGTTCTCCGGATAGAGCGCAAAAACCGCGTTTTCCGGTCCCGGAAAATTTTAAAAAAATACCTTCTTTTGCATATAATTTCGGAACCGCTCGTGGGATCTTCCCGGAAATCCAGATTCAGGTCGATCTCGACGAGACGAGCTCGAGTTCGAAATCGGAATTCCGAAATTCCCGCAAGTTTCGGGGCCACGGCCATCCGAAGGCGACTTCGGGCCCCGTTTTCCACAGGGCCCCCGTTTGAGGTAGGGTTTCGTTACGGAGACGGCCCCACTAGGGTTCTACCCGAGATAAATTTTTGGTCCCGAGACGCCAGTTCGCGAGCCAGGGGCCCGGGAGCGTTTTCGGGGCTCACCTCCCCGCGAGGCCGGTTTTGGGGCCAGGATCCAAAAAATCATATTTTCGGGTTCCTCTCGACGGGACCTACTCGGACATATAAGATTCGAGTTCGTAAAGGCGTAAGTTTCCGTTTTATAGGCGAAGGAGTTTTTTCGAAATTTCGCGAAAATTTCAAAGTCTCCGTGTCAAAACGCTACGTTTTCGAATAACTCCCAGAAAAAAGGGTCTAATTTTATAAATTAAATACAAAAAGATAGACCGCGTCCACACTGACCTAGAGAGCTGCCTTTTGTCGAAATAAATTAAAAACTTTTTTTTTATTCGAATATTCCGAAATTTCGCGAATATTTTCAAAGTCGCTAAGCCTAGTTCCGGTGTGCCGTCGAAATACTCGAATGATTCCAGGATTGGCGGTCCCATATTTTTTTTTCGGACACGACTTTCGAACTAATTCTTGTATATTCCGAAAGAGCACGTCGAGGGGAGGAAAAAAATGTTTAATTCTCAATTTTAAATCAAAAACTTTTTTTTACACCCTCCGAGGAGTGGAATGTGATCGAACAATAAGGGCCCGCGCGAAAGTGGACCCCTGGAATCCACCCGTTCCGCACCATTTTAGGGCAGCGGGGTGCTCCCGGTCCGAACCTAACATTCGCGTTCCGAAAACGCAGCCGACGCTCGATGCAGGGGCGCCACCGAGTGCGCCGTTTTCGCTCTTCCGCGCAGTGCCCCGGACCTAAAATAACGAGCTGGGACCTCCAATTTTTTTAGCGGGTGCTACCGGACGACCCCTGCACGACCGCGGGGTCGGATAAAAAAACTCGAGTAAGTTTGCGCCTCGGGAATTAAAGCAAAAAAACCGGATAAATCCGCGTCGGGGGCGCTGCGATCGACTCAATGGTCCAAACGGGCACTCGTTCGACGCGGCTCTCTCGGGGACTCACGGACATATTTTTTATTCGAGGATATTCCCGCGAGTTCTCGAGATACAGCGAGAAAACCGTGTTTCGCCAACCCTGCAAATAAAAAAAAAATAAACTCTTTCCCGAATAAAAACGTGACCGCTCGCGGGATCCTCCCGGAAATCCAGATTCAGGTCGATCCTGACGAGACGAACGCGAATACGACGTTCGAATTCGGAAATTCCCGTCGGTTCGCGGGCCCGGACCCGCCCAATTTCCTTTCCTTTCCCATTTTTTAACCGGGCCCCTATGGAGTGCAACACTTCGAAACTCGCTACGGAGCGGCATCCTCACGCGGCCTCTCGGCCTTAATTATTTTAAAAGAAAACACCCGCGGGTTCGCGAGTTGTATGGTTTTATTCGAAAAAGGGCCCTCCCTCGCGAGGGTCTCGGGTTCGAGACCGGAACCCACACAAACACATTTTCGGGATCCTCTCGCCGAGCCCTTTCGTAAGAAGTATGTTGCCTGAGAATCGGACCGCAAGTCGCGGAGTTATTTGATACGAAATGTTTCTCGGATCCGAGAAATGAAAGAAAAAAAAATACTCGAGAGCTGTTCAGAGAAATCTTCCGGACTGAATTCCCTCGTCCTGATGGCCGGCACGAGGGGGATTTTGGGCGACCGAGTGCCACGCCCCCTCCCTTTCGGAAACTTCCGAAAAGAACAGTTTTCCGATGCATTTCGTGGACTTGAAAACTTTTTTTTCACTCGTCCCACCCGGAGCCTTCCTTTTCGGAGCCCGGGAATCGAATTCTTTCGATTTTTTTTTTAAAGTTCGCGCTGGTTCGCCGCCCGGACAGAATTTTTTTCCTCCGAAATGCGAAATTTCCTAGATTCCCGGCGCTGAGATTCGGGGCGGCGGAGTTCGAACCCCCGGGGTCGAATTTTTTTTTCCAAAAACGAAATTTTTTTAATACTACCGTTACGAATTTCACTTCCCCTTCGAGAGCTCGTCGAGAAGAAAAAGAGCCATTGCTTTCAATCGTGGCTCGGAAACTTTTTTTTTTATCGAGTTTCGAAGGAATTTCGAATTGAGGATGCTCCCTTTAAAAAATGACATCTTTCGAACCGTTACGTTCCCGAACGTAAAATTTACAGATTCCGTAAGATCTCTTCGATACGAGAAAAAAAATATATGTTAAGTTTTCTTATATCTCTGAAACTTTAATTTTTATCCAGATTTGAAAAAAATGAAAATTTGGGATATTGGCGTGAGAAAAATGACCCTTTCCAAGGACACAACTTTTTAACTATGAGACCCACTAACAAAAACTTTATAGATTCTGAAAGATCTCTTCCATACGAGAAGAAAATATATGTTAAGTTTTCCTGTATCTCTAAAACTTTATTTTTTATTAATTTTTGAAAAAAATGAATTTTTTTGAATTTTTGTTAGAGAAATGACCCTTTCCGAGGACACAACTTTTTAACTATCGGTCTCACGAACGTATACTTTACAGATTCGGAAAGAACTCGTCAAGGCGAGAAAAAAATGTTTTATTTTTAATTTTAAATCGAAATTTTTTTTTAGACCGTTCCGAAGAAATTCGAAAATTTTATTTTTTTTCGATTTTCGAACTCTTCAAAACACCAAAAACGACGAGCTGGGACCCTGAATTTCTTTCAGAGGACTCCTCGGGCGGTCCCTTATGCGACCTTGGGGTCGAAAAAAAAACACCGGTGATTTCGCCTTCCTGGAAAAAAGGGGAAAAATCGACATAGGGGGCGCTGCGTTCGACTCCTGGAACCGAAAAGGAACTCGTTCGACGCGGCCCCTCCGGGGATATCGGGATACGTGCTCCTCTTTCCCCGATTCGGAACGGTTCTCCGGATAGAGCGCAAAAACCGCGTTTTCCGGTCCCGGAAAATTTTAAAAAAATACCTTCTTTTGCATATAATTTCGGAACCGCTCGTGGGATCTTCCCGGAAATCCAGATTCAGGTCGATCTCGACGAGACGAGCTCGAGTTCGAAATCGGAATTCCGAAATTCCTTCAAGTTTCGGGGCCACGGCCTTCCGAAGGCGACTTCGGGCCCCGTTTTCCACAGGGCCCCCGTTTGAGGTAGGGTTTCGTTACGGAGACGGCCCCACTAGGGTTCTACCCGAGATAAATTTTTGGTCCTGAGACGCCAGTTCGCGAGCCAGGGGCCCGGGAGAGTTTTCGGGGCTCACCTCCCCGCGAGGCCGGTTTTGGGGCCAGGATCCAAAAAATCATATTTTCGGGTTCCTCTCGACGGGACCTACTCGGACATATAAGATTCGAGTTCGTAAAGGCGTAAGTTTCCGTTTTATAGGCGAAGGAGTTTTTTCGAAATTTCGCGAAAATTTCAAAGTCTCCGTGTCAAAACGCTACGTTTTCGAATAACTCCCAGAAAAAAGGGTCTAATTTTATAAATTAAATACAAAAAGATAGACCGCGTCCACACTGACCTAGAGAGCTGCCTTTTGTCGAAATAAATTAAAAACTTTTTTTTTATTCGAATATTCCGAAATTTCGCGAATATTTTCAAAGTCGCTAAGCCTAGTTCCGGTGTGCCGTCGAAATACTCGAATGATTCCAGGATTGGCGGTCCCATATTTTTTTTTCGGACACGACTTTCGAACTAATTCTTGTATATTCCGAAAGAGCACGTCGAGGGGAGGAAAAAAATGTTTAATTCTCAATTTTAAATCAAAAACTTTTTTTTTACACCCTCCGAGGAGTGGAATGTGATCGAACAATAAGGGCCCGCGCGAAAGTGGACCCCTGGAATCCACCCGTTCCGCACCATTTTAGGGCAGCGGGGTGCTCCCGGTCCGAACCTAACATTCGCGTTCCGAAAACGCAGCCGACGCTCGATGCAGGGGCGCCACCGAGTGCGCCGTTTTCGCACTTCCGCGCAGTGCCCCGGACCTAAAATAACGAGCTGGGACCTCCAATTTTTTTAGCGGGTGCTACCGGACGACCCCTGCACGACCGCGGGGTCGGATAAAAAAACTCGAGTAAGTTTGCGCCTCGGGAATTAAAGCAAAAAAACCGGATAAATCCGCGTCGGGGGCGCTGCGATCGACTCAATGGTCCAAACGGGCACTCGTTCGACGCGGCTCTCTCGGGGACTCACGGACATATTTTTTATTCGAGGATATTCCCGCGAGTTCTCGAGATACAGCGAGAAAACCGTGTTTCGCCGACCCTGCAAATAAAAAAAAAATAAACTCTTTCCCGAATAAAAACGTGACCGCTCGCGGGATCCTCCCGGAAATCCAGATTCAGGTCGATCCTGACGAGACGAACGCGAATACGACGTTCGAATTCGGAAATTCCCGTCGGTTCGCGGGCCCGGACCCGCCCAATTTCCGTTCCTTTCCCATTTTTTAACCGGGCCCCTATGGAGTGCAACACTTCGAAACTCGCTACGGAGCGGCATCCTCACGCGGCCTCTCGGCCTTAATTATTTTAAAAGAAAACACCCGCGGGTTCGCGAGTTGTATGGTTTTATTCGAAAAAGGGCCCTCCCTCGCGAGGGTCTCGGGTTCGAGACCGGAACCCAAACAAACACATTTTCGGGATCCTCTCGCCGAGCCCTTTCGTAAGAAGTAAGTTGCGAGAGAATCGGATCGCAAGTCGCGGAGTTATTTGATACGAAATGTTTCTCGGATCCGAGAAATGAAAGAAAAAAAAATACTCGAGAGCTGTTCAGAGAAATCTTCCGGACTGAATTCCCTCGTCCTGATGGCCGGCACGAGGGGGATTTTGGGCGACCGAGTGCCACGCCCCCTCCCTTTCGGAAACTTCCGAAAAGAACAGTTTTCCGATGCATTTCGTGGACTTGAAAACTTTTTTTTCACTCGTCCCACCCGGAGCCTTCCTTTTCGGGGCCCGGGAATCGAATTCTTTCGATTTTTTTTTTTAAAGTTCGCGCTGGTTCGCCGCCCGGACAGAATTTTTTTCCTCCGAAATGCGAAATTTCCTATATTCCCGGCGCTGAGATTCGGGGCGGCGGAGTTCGAACCCCCGGGGTCGAATTTTTTTTTCCAAAAACGAAATTTTTTTAATACTACCGTTACGAATTTCACTTCCCCTTCGAGAGCTCGTCGAGAAGAAAAAGAGCCATTGCTTTCAATCGTGGCTCGGAAACTTTTTTTTTTATCGAGTTTCGAAGGAATTTCGAATTGAGGATGCTCCCTTTAAAAAATGACATCTTTCGAACCGTTACGTTCCCGAACGTAAAATTTACAGATTCCGTAAGATCTCTTCGATACGAGAAAAAAAATATATGTTAAGTTTTCTTATATCTCTGAAACTTTAATTTTTATCCAGATTTGAAAAAAATGAAAATTTGGGATATTGGCGTGAGAAAAATGACCCTTTCCAAGGACACAACTTTTTAACTATGAGACCCACTAACAAAAACTTTATAGATTCTGAAAGATCTCTTCCATACGAGAAGAAAATATATGTTAAGTTTTCCTGTATCTCTAAAACTTTATTTTTTATTAATTTTTGAAAAAAATGAATTTTTTTGAATTTTTGTTAGAGAAATGACCCTTTCCGAGGACACAACTTTTTAACTATCGGTCTCACGAACGTATACTTTACAGATTCGGAAAGAACTCGTCAAGGCGAGAAAAAAATGTTTTATTGTTAATTTTAAATCGAAATTTTTTTTTAGACCGTTCCGAAGAAATTCGAAAATTTTATTTTTTTTCGATTTCCGAACTCTTCAAAACACCAAAAACGACGAGCTGGGACCCTGAATTTCTTTCAGAGGACTCCTCGGGCGGTCCCTTACGCGACCTTGGGGTCGAAAAAAAAACACCGGTGATTTCGCCTTCCTGGAAAAAAGGGGAAAAATCGACATAGGGGGCGCTGCGGTCGACTCCCGGAACCGAAAAGGAACTCGTTTGACGCGGCCCCTCCGGGTATATCGGGATACCTGCTCCTCTTTTCCCGATTCGGAACGGTTCTCCGGATAGAGCGCAAAAACCGCGTTTTCCGGTTCCGAAAAATTAAAAAAAAATACATTCTTTTGCATATAATTTCGGAACCGCTCGTGGGATCGTTCCGGAAATCCAGATTCAGGTCGATCTCGACGAGACGAGCTCGAATTCAAAATCGGAATTCCGAAATTCCTGCAAGTTTCGGGGCCACGGCCTTCCGAAGGCGACTTCGGGCCCCGTTTTCCACAGGGCCCTCTGTTTGAGGTAGGGTTTCGAAAATCGCTACGGAGACGGCCCCACTAGGGTTCTACCCGAGATAAATTTTGGGTCCCGAGACGCCAGTTCTCGAGCCAGGGGCCCGGGAGCGTTTTCGGGGCTCACCTCCCCGCGAGGCCGGTTTTGGGGCCATGATCCAAAAAATCCTATTTTCGGATTCCTCTCGACGGGACCTACTCGGACATATAAGATTCGAGTTCGTAAAGGCGTAAGTTTCCGTTTTATAGGCGAAGGAGTTTTTTCGAAATTTCGCGAAAATTTCAAAGTCTCCGTGTCAAAACGCTACATTTTCGAATAACTCCCGGAAAAAAGGGTCTAATTTTATAAATTTGGTGCAAAAAGATAGACCGCGTCCACACTGACCTAGAGAGCTGCCTTTTGTCGAAATAAATTAAAAACTTTTTTTTTATTCGAATATTCCGAAATTTCGCGAATATTTTCAAAGTCGCTAAGCCTAGTTCCGGTGTGCCGTCGAAATACTCGAATGATTCCAGGATTGGCGGTCCCATATTTTTTTTTCGGACACGACTTTCGAACTAATTCTTGTATATTCCGAAAGAGCACGTCGAGGGGAGGAAAAAAATGTTTAATTCTCAATTTTAAATCAAAAACTTTTTTTTTACACCCTCCGAGGAGTGGAATGCGATCGAACAATAAGGGCCCGCGCGAAAGTGGACCCCTGGAATCCACCCGTTCCGCACCATTTTAGGGCAGCGGGGTGCTCCCGGTCCGAACCTAACATTCACGTTCCGAAAACGCAGCCGACGCTCGATGCAGGGGCGCCAAGGAGTGCGCCGTTTTCGCACTTCCGCGCAGTGCCCCGGACCTAAAATAACGAGCTGGGATCTCCAATTTTTTTAGCGGGTGCTACCGGACGACCCCTGCACAACCGCGGGGTCGGATAAAAAAACTCGAGTAAGTTTGCGCCTCGGGAATTAAAGCAAAAAACCGGATAAATCCGCGTCGGGGGCGCTGCGATCGACTCAATGGTCCAAACGGGCACTCGTTCGACGCGGCTCTCTCGGGGCCTCATGGACATATTTTTTATTCGAGGATATTCCCGCGAGTTCTCGAGATACAGCGAGAAAACCGTGTTTCGCTGACCCTGCACATAAAAAAAAAACTCTTTCCCGAATAAAAACGGAACCGCTCGCGGGATCCTCCCGGAAATCCAGATTCAGGTCGATCCTGACGAGACGAACGCGAATCCGACGTTCGAATTCGGAAATTATCGTCGGTTCGCGGGCCCGGGGCCGCCCAATTTCCGTTCCTTTCCCATTTTTTTCACCGGGCCCCTATGGAGCGCTACGCTTCGAAACTCGCTACGGAGCGGCATCCTCACGCGGCCTCCCGGCCTTAATTATTTTATAAGAAAATACCCGCGGGTTCGCGAGTTGTACGGTTTTAATCGAAAAAGGGCCCTCCCTCGCGAGGGTCTCGGGTTCGAGACCGGAACCCAAACGAACACATTTTCGGGTTCCTCTCGCTGAGACCTTTCGTAAGAAGTAAGTTGCGAGAGAATCGGATCGCAAGTCGCGGAGTTATTCGATACGAAATGTTTCTCGGATCCGAGAAATGAAAGAAAAAAACAAAAATACTCGAGAGCTGTTCAGAGAAATCTTCCGGACTGAATTCCCACGTCCTGATGGCCGGCACGAGGGGGATTTTGGGCGACCGAGTGCCACGCCCCCTCCCTTTCGGAAACTTCCGAAAAGAACAGTTTTCCGATGCATTTCGTGGACTTGAAAACTTTTTTTTCACTCGTCCCACCCGGAGCCTTCCTTTTCGGGGCCCGGGAATCGAATTCTTTCGATTTTTTTTTTAGAGTTCACGCTCGTTCGCCGCCCGGACAGAATTTTTTTCCTCCGAAATGCGAAATTTCCTAGATTCCCGGCGCTGAGATTCGGGGCGGCGGAGTTCGAACCCCCGGGGTCGAATTTTTTTTTCCAAAAACGAAATTTTTTTAATACCACCGTTACGAATTTCACTTCCCCTTCGAGAGCTCGTCGAGAAGAAAAAGAGCCATTGCTTTCAATCGTGGCTCGGAAACATTTTTTTTATCGAGTTTCGAAGGAATTTCGAATTGAGGATGCTCCCTTTAAAAAATGACATCTTTCGAACCGTTTCGTTCCCGAACGTAAACTTTACAGATTCCGAAAGATCTCTTCGATACGAGAAAAAATATATGTTAAGTTTTCTTCTATCTATAAAACTTTCTTTTTTATTGCGGTTTGAAAAACACCTTAAATTTTTCGATATTTCGTGAGGGAATTGACCATTTCTCCGTACACAACATTTTTATTATTAGACCCACGAACATAAACTTTACAGATTCTGAAAGAACTCATCGATACGAGAAAAAAATATATGTTAAGTTTTCTTGTATCTCTCAAACTTTTTTTTTATTCAAATTTGAAAAAAAAATAAATTTTGGATATTGCATGAGAAAAATGACCCTTTCTAAGGACACAACTTTTTAACTATGAGACCCAGGAACGTAAACTTTACAGATTCTGAAAGAACTCGTCGAGGCGAGAGAAAAATACTTGTTAAGCTTTCTTGTATCTTTGATACTTTAATTTTTATTAAGGTTTGAAAGAATTTAAATTTTGGATATTTTTTTTTTTTGCATGAGAAAAATTACCCTTTCCGAGGACACAACTTTTTAACTATGCGACTCAAGTGAATAAAATTTACATATTCTGAAAGAACTCTTCAATACGAGAAAAAATTTTATGTTAAGTTTTCTTGTATCTATAAAACTTTCAATAAGTCACGCTTTTTTTCTCGGAGGGGGGTTGTGACGGGTGCTTACGCGTTTCACTAACCTTCTCTAAATTCCTTAAAGATTGTATTTATTTTAACCAATCCCCGCCGAGAGCCAAAGGTGTGACTTATGCAAACAAGATAGTTTCGTGTTTAGCGAGTTCGAAAAAGATATAAAAGGGAGAAATGAAATAAAGAGAAAGAGGATAACTACGAGGTTGATTAAGAAGGTGATTCTGAGAGATTAGTTTAACTAGTGGAAGTTTATTCGCCGGAGGAAGATTATTGAAAAAGGTTCTTTAATTCGGTTCGAGACGGTACTGAAGATATCAAAGATTGAAGCCGTTCCTTAGATCCTTCCAGTATTTGAGAAACCTGCCTTAAAAAGGTATCAGGTCAGTTATTTACATAAATTAGATATAAATGCGTAGTTTGATTGTATATGTTATTCTCCGGGTTATTCTCAGTTAGTGTTCCGCCGTTCATAATTGAATTCTTATCGCCCTCCACTGTAATTTGTTGTTCTTAAAGTTTGATTAATGTTTGTGTATTTCTCTATTAAGAGAGATTTTAATAAATAATATTGATTTATTAATTAAGTAGTCGTTAATCATGAATCCAACATACCCAAATTTAGATAATATGCAAAGGGGAGTTAATAATCATAGGGGTAGTGAGAGACTACGACACTGGCGCCCAAACGAAATACCGGAATTAAGAGCAGGTGCAGGATTTAGAGTTTTGCCGGAATTATTTTTTTCGGGTAAAGAAAATGTGTCTGAGTTTATTTCGAATATAGACGACAATATAGCCTGCTATGAAATACCGGCGAATCTATCATGTGCGTATTTAAAAGGTCATTTAATTGGGAGAGCGTTAGACTGGTTTGAAGTTATAGGGTTCGAGTGTGTAAATGAACAAGCGACTGCATTTGCAACGCTTAAAAAGAAATTGTCAGATAGTTTTCCGGTAATACGGAATAAATCAGAGTTAGTGGCTCAGTTTTTTTCATCAAAACAACGGAGAGGTCAAGCCCCGTCAGACTTTATTTTTCAGCTATTAAAAATACATAAAACTTTGGATTTGAATTATGATGAGATAAAATTGATCGATCACATAGTAATGCGACTAGAACCCCAAATAATGGATTATTTAGAAGTTCGAAACCCCACAACGAAAGCTCAATTGATAGAGTTGGTAGACCGGTATGAGGAACGTCATAGCTGCAGGGAAAACGAGGGTTCGAGTAATAATTTTGTTAGACGAAGTTGGGATGTGAGTAGGAATCCTGAGGAAAGAAGGAATAATAGAAATTGGAGAGATACTGGGGTCGGAAATAGTCAAAATGATCAAAGAGGACTAGGCAGGGGTGCGAATAATTTTTCACGTCGTAATTATCAAAATCAAGGATTCGAGGGAGGAAATCGCTACAATCAGCCAAATCAGCGAACAGACCGGTATCAGAACCGTAGGATGGTGGTTAGGAAGGGTCTAATGATGATTCAGCAAAGCAAAATTGGAGGCGTGTTGATTGCAACAGCGAAAGGCAAAGAAATGCCAATTTAAACTTCTAAGCGATCGTGTTGCGGGAAGTAAACGATCGCTAGTTAAGTCAAATCCTCCTATTAGAATTAAACTTAATTCATTACGATTATCACCAGTTGAACTTCCGTATGTGCCGATTCTTTTGCATGATACGTTTCTAAAAGCTCTCTGGGATACAGGTGCGGAAAAGTCATTTATTTCAGAAAAAACATACCCGGTCATATTTTTCTTTCTGTCCTATTAAAAAATCGTTAGCTGAAGTAGTTACAGCTCAAGGATCACAATGCAGAAATTTAGGCACAGTTCAGTTAAGAATTAAAATAAGAGAATTTTCGAAGTTGTGGAAATTTCACGTGATTGCTGAGATGCAATATCCATGCATCCTAGGTATTGATTTTATGTCACATGCAAAGATTAGTTTGGATTTTCTGTCTAAATCGTTAATCATTCCGGATTCGCAAATGGAAAAAGTGGCAATTTCGGACGAACCGGTTCAGATAGATTTATCGAACACTAAGTTAAATTCAAAACAAAAACAAGAATTACAGATTTTGTTTAAGGAATTTCATGGGTTGTTTTCACTTAAGCCTGGTCTGACACATGTGTTTTGTCATGAAATTGACACGGGTGATAGTCCTCCTGTTTTTTCGAGACCTTATCGCTATGACAGGGTCATACAGGGTATCAATAACTACCATGTTAAGAAGATGTTGAACGATGGAACGATAATTCCAACAACATCGCCCTACGCATCTCCAGTTGTTTTATGTCGGAAGAAAAACGGGTTGCCGTTAGATGACCCAGAAGCTTATAGGTTTGCAATAGATTATACGAAATTAAATGCGATCACGAGATATCCGCTACCAATAATTGATGATTTGATCACTAATATTCCACACACCGAAATTATGTCATCACTTGATTTACGCAGCGGATACTTTCAGATGGCAGTAGACCCCAAAGATATTCATAAGACGGCGTTTGTTACAAAAAATGGTACTTTTGCATTTACTCGCATGCCATTTGGCTTTTCGGGGGCAGCTCCAAATTTTCAAAGGGCAATAGAGATGATTCTCAAGCCAGTCCTCGGGCGTTTTGCCCACTGTTATATGGATGACGTGATTATTTCGTCTCCATCTTTTGAACGCCATGTAGAACACTTACGAGAAGTATTCAGATTGTTGCAGGAGGCTGGTTTAACGTTGAATCATGAGAAATGTCATTTCGCGAGGGAACAATTACGTTATTTGGGTTTAGTTATTAAGAAAGAAGGAGTTAAAACAGATGAGGAGAAGGTAAAAGCAATTATTGAAATGAAAACCTCCGAAAACTGCAAAACAGGTAGCACAATTTTTAGGAATGACGGGTTGGTATCAAAAGTTTATTAAAAACTACGCAGACATGTGTGAGCCCTTATATAATTTAAAACAAAAAAACTCTAAGTTCCGTTGGTCTGAATCAGCGCAGGAAGCCTTTGATCGTATTAAGAAAGCACTGACAGAAGATCCAGTGTTACAATTACCAGATTTTTCCCAAGCTTTTGAACTCTATACGGATGCGAGCTCAGTGGGGGTAGGAGCAGTATTGGCACAGACTAATAGGCCTATTGCGTTTGCCTCAAGAACATTAAACCGCGCCGAAAGAAACTATAGTGTGACGGAACGTGAATGTTTAGCTGTCATATGGGCATTAAATAAATATCGCACGTATTTCGGATCCTTGCCGGTTAAAGTGATAACAGACCATGCTGCACTTACCAAATTAACGAATGGAAAGAATTTGTCGTCTAGAATGATAAGGTGGACGCTTAAGTTGGCAAATTTTAATGTAGAATGGGAACATCGCCCAGGTACGCAAAATTTAGTGGCTGATATGTTGTCTAGAAACCCGTTAGAAAGTAATGAAGAACCAAAGGTGTCTTGTGCGGTGATTAGATCGTTAGTATTATCGTCTAGAGAAGAGTTGAGAGAGGAACAGAGAAATGATCCGGAGTTGGGTCATATCTTACGCTTTTTAGAAAATCCGGACGATAGTTCCATTAATGAATCAATCTGTAGAAATTGGTCCCGACACTTTAAAATCATTGACGGATTGCTATATTATGCAAAATATACAACCACACTAGGTGAATTAAGGGTATTTATACCTAAAACATTACGTAAAGATGTTATGCGAGAATTCCATGACTCGCCGATGGCAGGCCATTTAGGCAAAAAGAAAACCTACTTGAAATTAAAAGACGCGTGTTATTTCCCGTACATGAGGAAATACATTTATAAATATGTAGCAACCTGCGACCAATGCCAAAAAGTCAATTATAAAAATGGATTACCAGCTAGTCAATTAATTCCGATAGTAACGAATTTTCCGAATGAAATCGTATCTTTAGATTTGTTAGGCCCATACCCTGCAACTAGTCCAGAACGCTATAAATTTATTTTAGTAATTACAGATAATTTTTCTAAATGGGTTGAAATAGTTCCCTTAAGGAAAGCTTCGGCTAAAGCAATTGCCAATGCATTTTTTGAGAATTATATTGCGCGTTATGGAGCTCCTGTTAGATTAGTCACCGACAACGGCCCCCAAATGATATAGGAAGTTTTTGAGCAAGTATGTCGCAGGTTGAACATAAAACACGTTAAAACTGTGGTATATCGTCCACAAGCTAATCAAACAGAAAGAGTTAATCGCACTCTTTTAAAAATGATTTCGAGTTTTGACGCGGATAATCACACTAACTGGGATCAATTTCTGCAAGAGTTCGGTTATGCTATTAGGACAGCAGTACATGAGACAACGGGTAAAACACCGGCGGAATTATTTTTAGGTCGAAATTTAATCACCCCTTTTCAAAATTTAGTTATGGTAACTGATGGATCAGATTTAGTTTGTGGGAACATAGAAAGGTTGTTTGAGGAGGCTAGAATTCATACAAAGCGCCAGCAAGAGAAGTGGGCGAAATATTATAATAAAAAGAGGCGTGAAAATAATGTGAAAGTTGATGATCTAGTATTAGTGCAAACTCACCCGTTAAGTTCGACAAGTAAGAAAATAGTAGGTAAATTTATGCCAAAGTTTGAGGGCCCATATAAAGTTCTGAGTGTAAAAAATAATAATAATTTAGTAATATTAAAATTTGGTAAAAGAATAACGGTTAATGTGGACCAGGTGAGAATTTACCATCAAAGAGAAGAAAGACACTGTTGCCAAGTCGGAAAGTGACAATAGTAGTGATCATGGTGCAGTGGCATCAGTCAGGTCGGATGATCCGCAGTCGAGATTGGTGCAATCGGAGAGTGATGGGGGTTGTCGTAGAGGATCGAAATCAGGAAATTTAAATGGTAGTAGAGATATAGTTGCGAATAGACGCGATGGAGTGGAGGTGAGAAAAAAACGTGGACGGACGGAATCTGCTGTTTCTTCGGGGGGTGACGTGTATAATTTCAGGAAAAAAAGACCCTATTGGACTGAAAGAGAGAAAAAAGGAAGACCAGACTCTTGGAGAGATAATATACAAAAGAAGAAGAGACCAGAGGCCCAGGTATCCCGAGACAAGAGAAAGATTTCCTCGTCAATGCCGTCTCGCCCCTCCAGAAAGCGGTATAGAAAGGTGGAAGAAAATAGTTCTGAAAGAGCAGTTCCAGGACCATCCCACAGATTCAAGTACAACAGACCTCATCAGGAAAGGAGCTGTCCATACAATCTTCGGAGCCGACGTCGAGTGGACAACAGCCAAGTTCCAGTTCTCACAAATGAAAACAACGCCTCAGCAGGAGCATATCAACTTCAACGGACTCGATGGAAGAGGAGACCCAGAAGGTGGGAGCGCAGAGAGGACAACCCTAGGACAAGGTCATCCAGCACAGAGGCCATGGTTGGAGACAAAGCCTATGCAGATTGGATCTAAAGACTAGCCAGGTTGTATAATTCTAATTTGTTTATTTTTCCTCTGACAGACAGTTCGGAGTATTTTCCATGTGGGCTAGTCTAATTTTTTTTTGTAAAATTTCAGTACAAAAGTCACTGCGTTATGTGTATTTTCATAACGGTTGAAAAAACTTTTGTATTTAATTTTTTTTCCAAATTGTGGAAAAACATTTGTTGAATTGCAATTGTTTTGCTACACATTAAAGACGAGGCTTTATATGTGAGATTACTTGTATTGTTTGTTGTAATATATTCTATGTAAAAAATTTATATATTTTTGTGTGTAATTATTAAGACGTATAAGTAGTGTCTGGTTTCTGGGCGCGGCGTAATTAGGAATACTAACAAAAAACATTAACAGCGCAACGCGATTGATTGGGAATTTTTTGAAAATGAAACCAGATGAAGGTTATTTTGTTATGAAACTATATATATATAATATAATGTATGCCATATTTTATGTCAATAAGGAAGTTGTATAAAAGTTCTGTGCATTTAATGTCATGTTTTAGAAAAAATTGACAAGGTTTCCTTTCAGGGCAGCAGTCCCTGATCATAGTGATGCGATGAAAACTTTGATGTCGTGAGAAGATATTAATGTAAAATTTTATATTTATTAGCACTTAAGTAAAGTGCATGATCAGGGTTTTTTCCTGGAAAGGTTTTCCCCTGATCTTCGCCAGAATGGGATGCACTGTAGGGATTGTATGTTTTTAAAAGTTCAATAAATTAGAGTGGACTACCCCTTTGAGTAGTCATTTCTGTGTGCTAGTTTAATTAAAGTTTCTAACTTAGAGAGTTAAAAATTTTCTACAAGTTCAATATTTTCAGGCATTCTAAAGTTCGTGAGTTAACTTTCTACAAGTTAAGTATTTTTAGGCATTCTAGAGTAGTTAAAATTTTGTGCAGGTTCAGTGTTTTTCAGATGTTAGGTAAATTAAGCGAGTTCTTGCAGGTCGTTTAGACCTTCAATAAGTCACGCTTTTTTTCTCGGAGGGGGGTTGTGACGGGTGCTTACGCGTTTCACTAACCTTTTCTCAAATCTTTAAATATTTTATTTATTTTAACCAATCTCCGCCGAGAGCCAAAGTGTGACTTATGCAAACAAGATAGTTTCGGTTTAGCGAGTTCGAAAAAGATATAAAAGGGAGAAATGAAATGAAGAGAGTGAGGATGACTACGAAGTTGATTAAGAAGGTGATTCTGAGAGATTAGTTTAACTAGTGGAAGTTTATTCGCCGGAGGAAGATTATTGAAAAAGGTTCATTAATTCGGTTCGAGACGGAACTGAAGATATCAAAGATTGAAGCCGTTCCTTAGATCCTTCTAGTATTTGAGAAACCTGCCTTAAAAAGATATCAGGTCAGTTATTTACATAAATTAGATATAAATGCGTAGTTTGATTGTATACGTTATTCTCCGTAGTTTCAGTTAGTGTTCCGCCGTTCATAATTGAATTCTTATCGCACTCCACTGTAATGTGTTGTTCTTAAAGTTTGATTAATATTTGTGTATTTCTCTATTAAGAATGATTAATAAATAATATTGATTTATTAATTAAGTAGTCGTTAATCATGAATCCAACATACCCAAATTTAGATAATATGCAAAGGGGAGTTAATAATCATAGGGGTAGTGAGAGACTACGACAGTATTTAGGTTTGAAAAATTTTTAAATTTGGGATTTTTCATGAGAAAAATGACTTAAGGACACAACTTTTTAACTATTAGAATCAATTAAATAAGCTGTACAGATTCTGAAAGAACTTTTCGAGACGAGGAAAACGTATATGTTAAGTTTTCCTGTATCTCTAAAACTTTAATTTTTATTCAAATTTGAAAAAAAATTAAAATTTTTGATATTGCGTGAGAAAAATGACCATTTCCAAGGACACAACTTTTTAACTATTAGACCCACGAACAATATCTTTACAGATTCGAAAAGATATCTTCGATACGAGAAAAAAATGTAAGTTAAGTTTTCCTGTATCTATAAAACTTTCTGTTTTATTAAGATTTCAAAAACATTAAAAATTTGGGATTTTTCATGAGAAAAATGACTTAAGGACACAACTTTTTAACTATTAGACTCAATTCAATAAGCTTTACAGATTCTGAAAGAACTGTTTTAGACGAGGAAAACGTATAGGTTAGGTTTTCTCGTAACTCTAAAACTGTAATTTTTATTGAGGTTTGAAAAAATTTAAAATTTGGGGATTTTTCATGAGAAAAATAACTTAAGGACACAACTTTTTAACTATTAGACTCTATTCAATAAGCTTTACTGATTCTGAAAGAACAACTCAATACGAGAAAAACGTATATGTTATGTTTTCTTGTATTTCTAAAACTTAAGTTTTTATTAAGGTTTGAAAAAAATTAAAATTTGGAATTTTTCGCGAGGAAAATGAACCTTTCTCTAGGACACAACATTTTAACTATTACACTCCAATTGAATAAACTTTAAATATTCTGAAAGAACTTGTCGAGGCGAGAAAAAAATATATGTTAAGTTTTCTTGTATCTCTAAAATTTTTTTTTTATTCAGCCTTGAAAAGATTAATATTTGGGATATGGCGTGAGAAAAATGACCTTTACCAAGGACACAACTTCTGTATTATTAGACCCACGAACAAAAGCTTTACAGATTCTGAAAGATCTCCTCAATACGAGAAAAAAACATATGTTAAGTTTTCTTTTATCTCTAAAACTTTAAATTTTATTAAGGTTTCAAAAAAATTAAAATTTTGGATATTGCGTGAGAAAAATGACCCTTTCCAAGGACACAACTTTTTAACTATAAGACCCACGAACAAAAACTTTACAGATTCTGAAAGGTCTCTTCGATACGAGAAAAAAATATATGTTAAGTTTTCTTGTATCTCTGAAACTTTAATTTTTATTCAGATTTGAAAAAAATGAAAATTTGGGATATGGCGTGAGAAAAATGACCGTTTCCAAGGACACAACTTTTTAACTATGAGACCCACGAACAAAACCTTTACAGATTCTGAAAGATCTCTTCCATACGAGAAAAAAATATATTTTCTAAAAATGTATTTTCTCTATGTTCCAAAAGTATAAATCAATTTTTTTGCCTAAAATTTTATTAAGAATGAAAGATTTAAAAAATTACCATATTCCCATCACTTTCCAAAATTTGTGTGGTAACATTCAATTGCAATGGAATCTCTATCCTGCATGATTTTTAAATTATATGCTTCTAATATACTGTCATAAAGCCATTTGTGACAAAAATTTTGTTATTTTTGATAATTACTTACCTCCTCATCTGATATAAAAATATACAACTTTACCCCATAAAAACATAGCTAAATGTCTTGGAAAACATAAAACAACACTACAAGCATATATCAGGTGTTAAAGATACAGTTAAGTTTTTTTGCAAATAGTTTT
>BMAO01019175.1:0-19837 GCA_019973975.1 Trichonephila clavata | reverse complement strand
TAGGTTGGTTCAATTTTATAGTTGACCCAAACCTAAATTAAGGATATTAAATATCAAATTTCTGAAATATTAGTCATTCTGTGATTCTGTTTTTCAGGACTATATTGATGATCCATTTGGAAGAAAGACCTTTTAGTGTTTAACAGCATTTAAATGCATCTCTCAATGAACAAGATGATACAGGCGCTGTGGAAGAAGGCAGTTATATTTTTAGTTATAACTATTGCCATTCTTCAGGTATGTTTATTAAATAATTGTTTCTAAAATTAAATTAAAGTTAAATATAGCATTAAATATGTGTCACTTTTCTTCAGCACTACCTTATTGGAAATATACAAATATAATAAATTTTTCATATTGCTGTAATTAGTATAGCATATTCATAGTTAAAATACCCCAAGAAACTCTTCTTTCTTAAAAGGTAGTTATCATTTACTATGATTTCATTTCCTTTGGTGATGAAAAATTAAACACCAATATTGCTGATAGGAATTTTCTTTTTTAAGCTTAATGTATATAAATTCAGAAATAGTACAAAGCTAATGTTTAAAATTGGGGGGGGGGGGAATTGCTAACTATTTAGAATATCATGCATTTCAATACATGGGGAACTCATAAAAGGTTATTACTATATCTGTTATGATGTTGTAACAGCCTAAAGAGGTGCTCAATATAAAACTATTTATTCACATTTTTTGGGAAGAAACTTTTTTTAAAAAAATTAATAAATATAGAATACAGTAAATTACTCAATGATGTGTAAAATTGAGAAATAAACTTTTTATTTTTAAAAATAATTTTTTTATCTAATTTAAATTTACAAGTTAAAATACTTGTAAAAAATGTTTGCTACTGATTTTTTAAAAAATTCATTTAATGTCACTTCTCAGGTTATTCATATGACCTTGCTGAGTAGACTTGAAGCACGCAAAAATCAACGTCATCAAAGAGATGCAACTTCCAGAGGGTGGGAATCAAGTGCTCGTGTTTACCATGAAACTGAAATCCAAAAAGATAGGGCTAACATGATGCGCTCAATTCACCAAAGCAGTGTGTTAGATTCATCAGGTGAATTCCACATCATAAATTATCTCATAACAGGGGAATTGATGAAAAATCGTAACCATGTAAACAAGATCTCACTCTGGCTACTCAAACAACTATTAATGGTCTACATAACTTAGATATGCTTTCATCCGCATGGCAGGGACCTATTTCAGTAGCAGTTTTCAGTTTAACAGAAGATGTTCCATTGGCAGTTGAAACTATTTTACATTTAAGGCGGTGCTATCAAAACATTAGGTACAATACAAGCTTCCACCTAGTTTATCCTTTGAATGGACCTACAAACAATGCTCTACCTTCATCTTATCCTAATGTAAACTCCTGTGATTTTTTAACTGATAACCTTCAAAAAATTAGCTTAGGCAAGAATTATGCATTAGGTGTAGCATATCCAAATAACTTGTTAAGAAATGTAGCTAGAAGAAGTGCGCTTACAGATTTTGTTTTCATGATAGATATTGAAATGGTGCCAAGTGAGAACTTACATAGTGAATTTTTACAATTTTCCAAAGAGAAAAAACTTTTTTCTGAATCTAACAAAGATGATAAAACTGTATATGTTGTACCAGCTTTTGAGGTGAAAGAAGATGGTGCCATACCTAGAACCAAATCTGCTTTGCTTCAGCAGGTTGAAGCAATGGAAGCTAGACCATTTTATTTTGAACTTTGTTGGAAATGTCAGAAACATACTGATTATGAAGCATGGCAGAAAGAACCACCTTCAAAGAAATTGGATGTTCTTTTTGAAGTCCTATGGAGGGATCCTTGGGAACCATTCTATATTGGACGAAACAATGTTCCTCTATATGATGAGAGATTTCGACAGTATGGTTTTAATCGAATTAGTCAGGTGAGAATTTTGTATTGCAACTTTAATTTCTTTAAAATAAATTGTTGTTTAATTTTTTTTAACTGAACAAACATTTACAAGGTTAGATATGAATTTGATTCATAAATTTATTCATTATTTATCTTTTGATAGTCAAAATATTTTAAATTTATCACTATCAACTCAAATTTATTTTTGGTGTAAGATTGTACTATATTCAGTGGTGCAACAAAGGGCGGGGTCCCTAAATTCAGATTCCCCTCCAAAGCCCTTGATTTTTTTTATTGATTATATTCCTATGTATGTAGTACTTAAAATTAATTATTTATTGATAATTAATTTTATTAATTAATGCTAATCATTTATTCAATAATTAATTTTGTATGTTTTTTTGTTCCCGAAAATCGACAAAATCAAAAGAATATGTTGGGCAGATTGAGCATGATACAAGAATTTTGGACTTTCAACCCTGGACCCTCCCCCCCCCCGAAAAATTCCTGTGTGCACCACTGATTACATTTATGTAAAATTGAATAAAAAATAAATGTAATATTACAAAGAAGGTACCTTATTTTCAGAGTATTAATACTTGAAGAAAATGAAGAAATAATATTTTATTACTTGTAAATTAACAAACAAACAAAAAATTGTTTCAGAGGAAACTTAAATAATTGTTACATAGATGATATAATTTGTGATGCAAGCTTTACATTAAAAACTGCAGGAGTAGCCTTACAGTCTAAATATTTTTTCTGTTCTTGTAATCAAATATTATCTGTAAACTGCTTATTTTTCATATAAAATATTTTTATAAATTTATGTGATTATTTATTAATATTAATGAAATTATTTGGATTTTTTAATATTTATTATTTTAAGGGAAATAAATGTTCTGCTGTGATAGTAATATAATTTTAAATTTCTTTTCTTTTTAGGTTGTGAGCTCCATGTTGCTGGGTATAAATTTTCTGTTTTAAATAATGCTTTCATTGTTCATCGGGGTCTCAAGACACCTAATTCATTTCACAAAGATAAAGAAATTGATCAGGACCGTAATCGCATTTTGTTTCGCCAATTTAAAGTTGAATTGAAAGAAAAATACCCTGATTCTTCTCGTAAATGTTATTAAACCTTTATTAAATTATGCAATAGATATGACTGGATTTGTATGTTCATAATTTTATTATAAGTTATGAAATTATCTAGCTTTTAATTATTTCCTAAAATAGTAAAATATAAAATATTTACCC
Source organism: Trichonephila clavata (assembly GCA_019973975.1). Taxonomy (NCBI): domain Eukaryota; kingdom Metazoa; phylum Arthropoda; class Arachnida; order Araneae; family Nephilidae; genus Trichonephila; species Trichonephila clavata. The sequence continues at coordinate 16,693 of BMAO01019175.1, read as the reverse complement.
ATAGTAACTTTAAAATAAATAGAACATTATTATTATTACTAAAATTGCCAGTGAAATTAAATAATTGAATTTAATTGCAATTGAACTTAATTTGTCATTTTTCATTCAAAGTTTGTAATTACAGAATGTTTTATTCCATTGTCTTAACTTTAATTTTGCTATGAATAATACATTTTATATATATTGTTAAGTATCATTATGTTTCTGTTTTTATAATATTTTGGGTTGGATTATGTTTTGAAAACTATACAGTTATTTAAATCAAGGGGAAATGTAACTTTTAAAAATAAAAAATATTTTCAAAATTAGAAATTTTTAAATAAAATTTAATTTTTTAAAAATATTTTGAAATACAGTATAAAAGTTTGCGTATAAAATCATAAAAATTAGCTATTATATTTATACAATAAAAAAGTTTTTACTTTAATGGAATGTTTGTACGTAAATGGGGGAGGGGATTAAGGGATTTTTTTTTTCTATTCCATTCTGAAATTTAAGTTTTTAATGTAAGATTTTTTTATCTTAAACCTAACCTAAATTAATTTAAAATTTCATAAATGAAAAAAAAAATATATATTTTTTAACTTTAATCCAGTTTTTTTTAAACAAATAATATTCTACAAAATGGCAAGCTTTTATACTTTAATCTTATACAATCAGTGTATTCTGTTTATTTATGTATCTAAAATAGGATTTATTTCACTTGTATTATCATTATTTTACAGATATGTAAACTTCTGAATATATTTATATCTAAGTATTTATATAATTTCATGTTGTATGCTGTTTTTGGTTTAATTTTTTATTGTAACAAAAAACAGCATGAATTCCCCTCCCCCTTCTGATAATGATTTTAAATGCAAATATTCTTTTCTACCATGATCATTTTAATTCTTTCTAATTTTAGTAACAAATGCTTTATTTTTAAAATCTTACTACTTACTTTTTTAAAAGTAATTCTCATTCTTTATATTTGATCAAAAGTGTTGACTTTTGAATTAATTTTATATTAATTATAAAATGTACATTTTGCAGCTGTTGGAAATGTGTCACAACTGTACATAATCATTTTTTAATATATGTTTTATTTTTTAAGTATATAGAACTTTCTTTTTTACTTGCTTATGGATTTATAGATGTCATAATAAGTGTGATTTACATAACAGCAAATTTTAACTAGGAGCTGGTAGTATGTGTTTCTTTAACTTTTATCTATATTCTTACGAAGTAAAAAAAGAGACTAAACTATAAAACTACTTATGAAGCATTTATTCAGTGAAAGTGAATTTTTGCCTGATTGTTGGTATAATTGGTTGTGTTTCTTAAATGTGTTTGTGTGTTACTTTTTATCATAAACTAGTTAAAACTTCTGTACTAGTCCTACCTCTTCTACATAGTAGAATTAATTTTGTACGATAAAAATGCTCAAAGCTCAGTAGTCAAATTTATTTTTCTATTTTATTCATCAGCTATTTTTATTTTTGTTTTACTACAAATCAAGATTAATTTTTTATTTTTTTATGTGTTTAAAGTAAGAATTTATTACTTTTATTTTTCAGTAAGTTTGTGCTTTGAAATTATTCAAACGCTTTTATTTCCATGTAATAGTTCAAATCTCAAAACATTTCCATAAAAGCTCAAAAACTTGTGCATTATGCTTTTCTTATTGAAATAAGACTGTTGTTTTTGATAGAATTCTGTTTTAAGAAATAGAAGAATTAATCTATATACTAGTTTATGTATAGAAGATCAATGAGAATGAAGAAGAGTTTGAAAAATATTTGACAAAATATTATTTAATCAACAGATAATTTGTATAAATATTTAAATTCAAGAATATATTCTATAATTTCTCCTATCATATTTTTGTAAAATATGAGTAACATTTTTCTGTTTGATATTACAGTGAATTTTGAATATGATAATTTACAAATTGAGTTTTTCCACTGATTTTAAGAAAAGTTATTTCAAAAATTACATCAAAATTTTATGGGATTTTTTAAATAAACTTTTTTTTTTACTAAAAGCATACTGTGAAAAGGAACTATAAATTAAAACAAGTCTGGATATTTAAATTTAGTTTTTGTCTTACAGCTTGTTTCTTATTATTTGTAAATATTTTCAGTCTGCCTGAATACTCTCATCCATTATTTCAAACATTTCAATAAAACTATTAATTATTTGTCTGTTTTAAACTACTTTAATACAATCATATGTCTATATTTAAAACGAGTTTGATGTTAGAACTATAAAACTCTATAATTAAATGTTTTGATACTTTTCTACTTACATATATTTTTAATCCTTTTATTTATGTTATTTGAAGTCACTCATGTATTTATGCTCAAATTACATGTATTTTAAATATTTATAAGAAAAGGACTTGTCTCTCTAACTCCTGTTCCAAAGAATATTTTGTAAAGTGTGTTCATTGGTTTTATTTATTCTTTAAGTTGCTCATTATTATCTTTTGAATTCATGAAGAATCTCATGTGTGTTTTGTCATTATAACTATGAGGAAAGTAATTGCAGTTTTTCTTTTAAAGTTGAAAAAAGTAGCTGGAATATTCAATAATAATGTTTGCGTTATTTTTACTTAAATCATTGTAATCTCAGTTCACCTTAACCCTCATTTTTGTTAAAGAAATATTAAATCCCCAGTATATGTTTCAGCAGTTAAAAATAATAATAATTTCAAATTTTATAATTATGATTTTTGAGCATATTCAAATTAAATTAATTATTATTCCTAAAATTATTATTCCTAATTTTCAAATATTGGGGAAATTAGAATTTGAGTAAATTTGCTTATTTTGTAGAGTATTACAAAATTTGTACTACATTACTGGGTTGTTTAACTATACTATAAAAAAGAAATCATTCTAAATATTTGTAATACTATTTATTAAATATTGTTTGTTCTCAGGAGGCAGTTATTTTTCATTTAAGATATTGTCCCCATTTTTTTCAAGCAACATATGTTGTTAAAATGATATTGTGTAATTGTATGTATCTATTCCATATTAGCAGAAAGTTCTCGTCACAATCATTACTTTATTTTGACTTTTTTCTATGAAAATATCTCACATTCAAATACAATGATCATTTTAGTAGGAAAATGCAATTTTTATTCATTTAATTTCATATTGTTATTAAAAATGAAATGATTATTTTTCTGTGTTTATGTAATAAACTGTAGGAATGCAAGTTTAAAAAGTGGAAATAGATACATACTTTTATAATCCTCTATTATTTCTTTTAAATCAATTTTAAATGGTGCTGTTTTTATCAGACTTCAAATATTATTTCCTTGGGTACTCTTAAATGTTTCACACAATTGAATATATGTAATTATATAACACTTGATATTTTGCCTTTTGAAAATAAACTCAAGGTTTTTTTTATTTAATTTAAAGTGTTTAACATTAATTATTATTATGCAGTGCTTCTTGCTGTTCATTCATATTAATAAAGAGATTTTATTTCATTTCAAGCATTTCCATTCATTCAAATACTATACATATATTCATACAAATATATATTCCAGCTATTTTATTTAAAACTCATTCTTGATTTTTTTAAAATTTTTAAAATTTTTTTTTTTTTTACTTAAAGTGATACTTATAACTTATTAACTGTGATTTCATTTTGTATAAAACTACAAAAATATCATTATGTCAAATATCTGTAATTAGTCCTTCCTCTACACTATTTATATTTCTGTATCCTAATAAATGTTTAATTCTATATATGTTGTTTTGCTTAAAGCCAAAGAATTCTCATTTCAATTTATAGTCAAATGTTTTTGATGATGTGCAATATTGCATAAAATTTATAATTGTTGTATTTGCTTTGATTAATGTGTATATGTTGATAAAATATTGTGTTATAAAAATGTTGTTAAATTTAAAATTATATTTTCCATTTTTTTCTAAGTGCCATATCCTAATAATTTGCATATAGGACACTCTTAACTTTGAATAATACTTCTATGTTTTTGTATGGGTAAGTTTGTCATTTAAAAATTGTTAAAATTTCAAATATTTTACATTTTTTTAAGTATATATTAATGTATTGCATATAGGATACTTTTAACTGAATGATATTTCTATATTTTGTATGTAAGTGTTGTGCTTCACTTTTACATATTCAGTCTATGTATTTTGTGCTATGTGTTTTTAACTTTTGCCTGCATGATAATGTTTGTATGTACGAAACATTTTATATATCAAGTGTATGTTTATCAATTCTTTCTGTCTTCATGTGCAATAGAAAGTTTCATATAAATAATTTTTATGAACTTTCTCTCTTTAACACATTAGTCGTAAATACTTATAAGTGTTTCGGAAATAATTCATATTCAATTTTATCTTTTAAAACGTATATTGCTGTTTAAAATTTTATTTCAGTTGAATTTGATTTGTAAATATGAATATTTTAAAAGTATTTCTGAAAAAGCATTTATCTTTTAAAAATTACATATCAGTTATCGGTGTTTTCAGTTATTAATGTTAATGTTAAAAAACATACAAGCATTTTATTTAACGTTATGCAGCCAACTCTGTAGTTGTGCTGAGTAAAGAGTTCTGTTATTATATTATGTGTATGTAATTTATATATATTGAAAAATGCATTCTTATTTAAGTAAAAAATTTCTGTATTGTGATGCTAAATTTAATTATCCATTTTCATTGGAAGATTTAATTTTTTTTAAAAAATTATGATGAACTGATCATTATGTATTTTGAAAAAGTATATCTGTGTGAGGAAGTAATGAAGTATAGTCAAAAATTTCTGCTCATATGTTTATGTTTTATATATGCGTACATGATTTATAATAGCTCAATTTTTTACATCATTTAAATGCTTTGCTTAAATATCTGTGTTTCTTTTCTAGTCTTTATATCTGTTAATTTTCAGAAAGTTATATATATTTTAGAATTGTACTAATTCACTATTTCTTATGACTGTGCAATTGCAATATAATTAAATAAAGTGATATAAATCTTCTTTGTGATGTGCATATTTTTACTTGAGAATTTCTTTTAATAACTTTATTTTTTTACTATAACTATTAATATTTGCAATTGTCAACAAATATTAAATAAATTTTACTTGAATAGGCAGGAAAGAAAAAATTTAATAGTGAACAGTTAACTTTTCACCAAATAGTAATTTTCATATGATTTATATAAGGGCCTCAAACTTGCTTAGTTGTATATTTATCTTATACTTCCCAAAAGTTTATAATCCTATTGTGCATATATTTTAAGATAAGAAAAAAAAATATTTATAACAATATACTTAAACATTTAAGTAATAATTGTAATAAAAATATTTTTCAAGAAAAAATTACACTGATAATGTAAATAACTAATGTGAACATATTCATCCTTTCATCAGATTTTAATTCAATCAAAAAACTTAGCAGGGCGAACGAAATGAATGCAAAATAAATAATGACTGTGTCAGAACTGGTAGTATGTTTTCTCATCTAAGCATGTTAAAAATTAACCAAGTTTAAAACTATGGCTTTGAATAATGAGACATAAACAAATGGCTCTAAAAATGTTACTTAATTTTGCTTTTTAGTACCTGAACTTTTTCAAATGTCTGTTTTCAGTAATAAAAAAACCTTTCTTTTATTTAAAAAAAAACTAAAACAATGATAAATTTTTATTTATATTTCGACTTGGATTAAAGGAAAACTCATGCAAACATTAAGCAATATTTTATCAACCGAGTGATAATTATAGTAGTTTATACATGATCCAGAAAGAAATTAAATAGATTCAAATTAAATTATTAATAATTTTACAAAATTGGGACGCTACCCTGTATATTTTGAGAACTTTTTCTTCGTCATTTTGCTTTCTTGGTATATTTTTGAGTCAAACCATATTTTTTATTTCTTAGTAGTTTTGCATAAAACTGTGGAATTTTGTCGAAAATTATTAGCTGAGGCCACCAATACAACGGAAACATGGATTGCCGAATGTAACATAATCAGGGAAAAATGTGATCGTTTGACGTTCGAATTAGTGCGTGTCTTTTTAAAATTTGGATTCATTTTTCAAAATGTTATAGTTGAATTCTCACTATTAAAAAGCAATATAACATATTTAATTCCTTTTTGGTAGCTGAAACTGCTCTTTGAATAGATTTTTTATTGTGAAATTTTGTGTCTGATCTTTGGAAAATCGAAAAAATTAGTAAACAAAAAGAACAAAAGTAGCAACAGGTAATATTTACCGAATAAGAAAGTTTAAACTCTATTCAATCCTTTTTCATTTCCTGCTTTTAAAATTATTTTGTTAATAAATGTGACAATGGGAGGAAAATATGCAAAATTAAGAATTTAATAAGAAAATGTATTTATTGGAAACACGAAATATATCAATCTTAGAGGGTTTTCAAAATCTACTTTTGGAAAATTGATCATATATACATCATTTACAGTTATTAAAGTAGCACAAGATATGTAAGGTATATTTTTAGTGGTCCAAGTCTCCTCTTCATTTTTTCCTTTAATTTTTTTATACACTTGCCTTCGAAAGCCTGCATACAGGCGATCATCTTACGTGCTTATGCTATAATTACTATTAAAATTTAGCTTCACAAAATTAGCATACCTCTCAGGGATTCTTCAAAATTTCCTTATTCAAACAACAGTAACAAAATTCATCTTAACATGAAAATCAAGAACTATTAAATAATCATAAGCCAAATGTCTGCGCACACTTACAAAATAGAGCTTTTAAAGATTTTTTAATGCAAAATAATTGCATTAAATCGGGTTTTTAAGTAATTATAAGCTTCTCTTACGATTTATTTGAGATTTGAAAGCTTTTGTGATTCCGTGGCAGGTACTAAGAAAATCGATATATTATTGAAAGAAAAATCATCATAGGTCTTCAGAAAGGGAGGAAATATTAAAAGCAATTGATGAAACTGTGAATAGGAAATATTCATTGATTCAAAAAGTGTTCATAAACTACACTTCAACGAAAAGTTTAACGTCCAAGCCGAGATCCGGCCACAAGTCAGCACTGTCAACTCGAGAATCTTGCTTTGTAATACGCTCTATAAAAATAAATCCAAGACTCTAAGTTTCACAAACAGCTAAAAATGTTGCTGAGATCAGTGCCGGTTTATCCATTGGGCGCCCGGGGCTCGAAAGGGCCCGGATAAGCTGGATTTTCTGGTTATAAATTTCGATCCTCCAGTGGCCAAGGGACCCGTAGATCTTTTGCGCCCAGGACCCGAAATGAGCTTAAATAGGCACCGACTGAGATATTGCAAAAAAGTGTGACTTTAAATACAATTCGAAGAGAACTGAAAAAGGATGACTATCATGGCCGAGTTGCACTCAACTCAAGAAGCCATTCATCTCTGGAGTGAACAGAGCTAAGAGAAATGACTTTTGCCAAAAAAACTCCTAAATAGGACACAATTGTTCGAAAAATGTAATGCATTCAATTGGGAAAGTAATTTTGGCATAAACAAGATATCAATCATTGGCATGGCCAAGTAATTTTGGCATAAACAAGATATCAATCATTGGCATGGCCAAGTAATTTTAGCGCGTTTTTTACAAAATTCGGGAAAACTATGGGAAAATTTAAATATGATTCGGCTCATCTAGGGCACAAATGCCGAAAACCCGAGGTCAATTGGTTGCTTATTGGCTGAGAAAAAGGTACGACAAAATATGGAACGAAGACGAAATTTGCGTCCTAATAGCGCTTTTGTTCACTACGTGAAAAACGCGCTAAAAAGAGGACACAAATATATTTGCAAAAACTCCTGCCTCAGATCTTAAGAAAGAGAATCTTTTTCGACTATCAAACATCGTCTGGGATGTTTAACGTTTGGGGGTTCATAGGAAGCCTTAGGGCTGGTAATCTGGAATTTATTGAATCAACAATGTACAAAATTGATTACTTGAACTTATTAAAATAAAATATCAGGGCAAGTACCGAGAAACTTGCGGTGAGTGATGATTTTTACTTTCAGCAGGACAAAAGTGTCAAGCAAATGTCTTACATTACGAAGCGCTTTGGCTGTTCTTCCATGTCCCAAACCAATTCCGTAAGCCATCCCAGTCCCAGACTTAAGCACAATACAGCATTTGTGTGATTTATTCGAGTTAATAATCAGGCAAAACGTGTAATAACATCCAAGGAAATTCTCAAATCTGTCATTGTAGAAGAATGGAACAAAATAACCACAGATGTGACAACTAAGCTAGTTGAATTCCTGCCAAATATGTTGACGGAGTTATAGAAAGAAAGGAATAGTTTATAAAAGGTATTAACTTTTGGTTACAATCAATTTTTATAAAAGTTTTTTTCCAGTGTACGCAAACTTTTCACGCACACGATTTGTGTCGTTCTCAAGTTGTAAATATTTGTATTATTTTATGTATTGATCAGGTGACTAATGCTCATACGTTAGAGGAATCAATAAAAACAGTATCGATTCAGAAAGACTTCATTTATTTAGCGATCTTTGCATGAATATGAAAAATGATCATCTGTACGCAGAATTTCGGAGGCAAGTGTATCAGGGGTCGGCAACCTTATAGCTATGGTGTACCAAACCAATGTACTAATATGATTCAATGTGCCAGCAGTGGGAAATATTTAGAACAATTCGATTCCCGTGGCGATTCAAGCGAATCAGGGAATAGAGGTCAAAAAATACAAATTTAAAATTTTATATGAGCCGGGTTTTTTTAAAGTGGTGTAAGTGCATTTTATATTATATGGAAATATTGACCACTTTCAAAGTAATTATAATTGTAATTTCATAAACTTCGTAAATTTATATTGACAAAATTATGAAATTTTGAAGAATTTTTGGGGAACTGTTCATAAATAGCAAGTTCATAGCAAATTGCATTCAATGTTATAATAACTACCTTTTTTTTAATCAAAAATAGACTCTAAAATAATATCTTTAATATTGAATATCAAAAATAATATCTTAATATATGAGCCACTTTCAAAGAAAACGGCTCATATATCAATCATGCATCATATACAGATATTTATTGACTTAATAATAAATAACATAAAATATAACTATTCCTTCAACATAAAAGAAAAATTAAAAATGTCCACAGAAATATGTGTCTTTTAAGAATATTTATTGAAATAAGAAGTAAATATAAAATATATTCTTCAACATAAATTTTTAAAAATTTAAATTGTACATATATTATGTATTTTTAGGAATATTTATATAAAAATACGAAATAAACAACAAAAAATTCACATACAACACAGTTGAATAAAAAATTAAACTTTTAGTGTGATTTCTCTGCTAAAATTTACTTAATATTGCAATATCAGGGGTATAAATTATGGCTTCCAGTTTGACACACATGATTCCGGATGTTCAGCTGTTAAACAAATCTTTCATGGACTTAAAATATATTTCATATCAGAAAAAATTTGTTCATGCATATATATATGAAGAACCAAAAAAGGAAACCGGAGCACATGCTATTTTCTTCAGACAATTAAATCGCTCCGGAAATGACATCCAGCAATTTAAAACATTTGTTATTAAATGAATTGTTAAGAGTTATGTTCCAGATGTTTTCGTTATTCCGTAAATATTGCTTTCTTTAATTCTGAAGATATATGCCAATTCAATAAGTTCAAATATTGACAAATCGAATGGGATTATTAATGGGTCCAATGAATCAGGTTTGACGAGGAAATAAAATATAGGTATATACAAGTTTCAAAGTCATCTTTTAGAAAAAAGTCCTCCTTAATATCTGTTTAAAAGGCATTTGTCATGAAATTTGATTCACTTCCCATACCTAATTATCCTACGAGCATTTTTTTTTATTGAACTTATTTTCAGTTCAAATTATACATGTTGATAGAATAACTATTTTTGTTTTTTCTATAACCACTGCAAAACGCTTACTAAGCAGAATTTCGATTTATTTGTAAGACATTTTTTGTTTTCCTTTTACCATGGGTGCCCAAGCTTTTCGTGGGAAAAAGAGGACAAGCTACTTTCTTTTTTATTCATTATACAGATTTGAGTGATGTTTCATTTTACAAATATTACACAATCATTTTGATTTTCGTTGAGTATTCTTTAATGACTTACACTTTAACACAGAGGATGTTTTTTTTTGCATAAAGAACACAAACTGCATGCAAGCTGATTCAGCAGAATCGTTTTATTGCAGAGAATTGCAAGGGAAGCGTAGATAGAAGAGACAGCGATTTAACTTCATAATTATCTAGAGTGGTGGAGTGCCATTGAGAGAATTCGTCCACGTGCAAAACGTTGCCAATATCTTTTAATTTTTATTATACACACCCTTTTAAAAGTTTCACTTGTATGTAATGGAATCTTTGAACTCCATTTTTACCCACTTTAAAAAGTCAGATTAATACAAATTTTGCTCACTTGCTCAGGACCGATGACAATAAAATAATTTCATTATTTTGTTCCATTGTCCTGATCAGAATCATCAGGATTAACTATTTCACATTTTCAGATTCCATCCCGCATCTGGCGACTAATTTCAGATCCCATTTCCAACGGCCCATTGGCGACTAAAAGATTAAGTTACAACCTAGTTCAATTGACTATAAAATGGTGTTTTTTAGTTTTTTTTAAACTATAATTTTTACATATATAAGAGGTTATCTTTTATAAATAATAAAATCTCTTTGTACTCTGTCTCTTTCACTATTACCCATTTGTCAAAATTATGTGATTTAAATTTCGAGAAAATACAAGGTAAATATATGTTGTTACTTATGCCACCTGATCGACAGTAATTTATGATCAAGGTCCACGAAATTCATCGCGGCTAAGGACTAGATTTTTACGCCTGTCGTCAATCTAATCTTTGAGCACCATGCAAGTGACAGTACGATTTTGCTCGGTACCACCCCAATTTTGTGGGAAAACTCCCTAGGGGTGTGGTTAGGGCCTCCCACTTCTATTCCCCTTCCACCAACTTCACGAGAGGACTTGCAGCACGATGGCTAGTTAGAGTTCCTCCCTGCCGCGAAGGCACTATACATTTACAAACATCCATGCCTTCTCCGAAATTCGAACCCAGGTCCTACGGCACCACAGTCAGCGTCACTAACCGCTATGCCCGGATAGGCGGCTCTTGTAAATATGTAAATCCATCTAATATATGATTCATACACACATTTCGTATTGTTGAATAGTAATTGTAATTAAATATAAACACGCTTTCAGTAAAATACAGAATATATAAGATGACTTATTAATTAAAAATGAAAACTTATTTGAGGAAATGATTTTCAAACCTTTTATTCATCAACAAATATTTGTGAATAAGTTTGCAATTCGATTTGTAAGAGAACTCTGATACAAGTATATAGCCGTTACCCACCCTCTTCGATGGGTACTTCATTTATTGTACGAAAATATATTGTTTATGTATATACTATATAAATTATTGATATCTAAGGCCTAGTATTAAGCATTCGATTGTAATGAAAATCATTCTTATAACCCTCTCCTCTTGATTTAAAATGGGGCAAGACTTCTAAATAATTATTTCTAGAATTGGAATAGAATTATATTTTCCATAACACCCTCATCCAAATTTTTCGCAAACCGTTTTTCATTGGATCTATACTCAACAAAATAAACATGCTTACTAAATTTCAGGGCTAAATCTAATAGTTAGAAAAAGAAATTTTTTTTATTGATAAGCACCGTAACCCCCTTTGAGAGTCAGATTCCGTAAAACCCGTTCTTATAGCGGATTTCAATTCAACAAAAGAAACATGCATACTAAATTTCATTGCTGTAGGTTTAGTAGCTCAAAAACAGGAATTTTTTACTCGCTAGAAACTCGCTGCTTCCCCCATAGGAATTGATTTCCCCAAAATCCGTTCAATAGAGATCTCTATTCAACAAAATAAACAAGTTTACCAAATTACAAGTATGTAGATTTCACAGTTCGAAAACAGGAAATTTTAGCTATAAGGCTCCTTAACCCCCCACAACTCCCTTGGAGATCAATTTTCGCAAAACCTCTTTTTCAGTGGCCTACTATTCAATGTAAGAAACATGCCATCTAAAATTCAAGTCCGAACGTCTAATAGTTCTGAAAATACTGTGACGAGTAAGTAGTTGCTTTTTTTCATTATACATAAAGAAAAAAAAGTGTTCAAAATTCATAATAGTCTACAGCCGCTAACCAGGTGTAATTGATATTTATTTTCATTTGCTTCAAACCATCACTGAGGAACGAGATGCAATTGTATACTATATTCTTCTAATTCTTCTTGCAGCCTATTCACCATGCTTCAGTTGCTTTTAATTTTGATCGGTAATTGAATTTTTTGGAAAGTTTTATTTAATTTGGAAAAATGACAGCAATTTGACGACTCTTCTAAAAAATGAAATTCATGATTTTGGGGGGGGGGGGGGTAATATTAAATTTATTATTAAAAAAAACTGATAGATGAACCAAAATAATCTTCTAAAAACAGCGTTTCTCAAAATGTGGGGCATGGTGACTTAACGAGGAGGGGCACGAGCGTATTAAAAAGTCGAAAACAAAAGATTATTTTGGAAAAAAATATTAATTTACTGAAAGTAAACAAACAAAATTCATTCTGACATAATAAAAAATAAAATACACATTTACATTGATATAATACATTTATAAATGCATCAGTACTGCACAATGTATTTTAAAAAATTGAACAATACTAAGTTAAGAACACACACACAAGTTTAATAATTACCACCGACTCCATGGGCTTGTCACACATAAAATTATAAACAAAAATGTACACTAATCTGGATAATTTGTACCATTTGTAACTAATCCCTTAACTGCCGATTCAAAGTTACGCAGTTCGCTCCCCAATGTCACCGTTTTCCACTTAGGCACGCGTATGTGATATATTATGGTTGTGGAAGGAATAAATAAGCAAATCCTCTGAAATAAGTAAATCCTTTGCAAACACTGTCAAGGTCCTTTTATTGCATTCCAAAAGCTTTCGGAATAATTTTATGGATAGCAGTGCAGAAAAAAGATCGTACTTTGGAAAGGCGTATATATACGTCCGGGGCAATTATCGCTTTGGATGAGCGAGACATTGACAAAAACATTGATGGTACTTAAGAGGTTAAAATAGTGTTGTAACTTTAGAGTCAATCTATATTAGTTTAATTGAATTCAATACATTGTTATTTATGGATGGGGGGGGGGTAAAAATTATGATTGAATATTGGGTCGCAAATAGTGAAAGTTTGAGAAGCATTGTCTTAAAGCAAATTCATTTATATTACAGCTGGTTGAAAGTAATTTAAAGAGCTCACTGAACGTATATTTGATTATATTATTTAAAACGATTTCTTTTTATGTATAAAAAAAAGAGACGTTATGCAAAATTATATTTTACTTCTCAACTGTATTTCTCGTTATTAAGTGCTTTTTTGCTTTTCAAGAGAATAAAATACTTAATTCTATTAAAATTAATTGTTTCAAAGTATTGAAAATCATATATTTTATTTCTTTATGCTGCTTAATTTACATATTTATTGCCCTCCTCAGAATGGTTTATTTTTTTTTTAAAAGTTGTATATTTATTTAAAATAAATGTTCTTTTTTAGCAAACGATAATTTTTAAATTGAATGTAAAGTAAAAAAGTGGAAATCAACTTTAAAAAAAATTAATTTTTACTATCCATGATTAATGGTATAAACTGCTACTAATGATAATCTTTAAAATATAATAATCCTTTGAATATTATTAAATATATGCTCAACACATTCTGTCAGATTATTACGGCTATTAATATTCTCTTAGCGAAAACTATACAGTAATTACAATTTGAAATGCAATATGCTATTTCCAATATCTGATGACGTCACAGCATCAAATTGTCATTCATGATTAAGTTAAACGTTTTTTTCTCAGGGAAAAAATATTAAATACTCAAATCAAATCCAAAATACCTGCAAAAAAGTGCTTCAAAGCTTATAAATGCTTAATTACTTATTCAAATCAAATCGTGTTTAATATTCAAAGTAAAATATTTAATTTTTCTTTCTATATATCGGATTAATTTCTAGATCTCTACGTATTTTAATTATTCAGAATAATCGTCCAATCAAAACACGCGCTACAGTTCGTCGTTATGGAGCGCAGTTCAAGATTCACAACTTGATCAAACATTGTGCGTGATCTTGACAACTTCATTTACATTCAGTCTTGTAGAATTCTTCAAAAACCAGGTAAATGTTTCTAATTATGCAAATATTTTTCCTTAAATTTTATTTCTCTCTCCGTGCCGTTTGAGATATTTATATGATGCATGTAACACACGTAGAAGCATGCAAATTTTTTATTAACAGATAAATTATTGTTAAAATATCATATAGTATTCGATGTCACATTCTACACGCATCGAATAAAATATAACACATTTTTAATGTTTACAATTTTAAATTAATATTAGGGTACTTTTTAAGTTATTGCTTAGTTTCATTTAAGTTTTATTATTAAAATGATTTCAATGGCATAAACATTTCCTTCTTTTTCAATGAGTTATTTTTTTTTATTTGTTTGCTCACTTTTCTGTAAATTTTTTATACTCTATTTCCCGTATGCTATTTTAAGAGCTTTGTGCAACACAAAACGTAAATTTGGTATAATAAATGTGAAACACTTTACTAATATGAAGTAAGCATTGTTTTTAAACATGTATTCATAATTGTTCAAGATGTATTACAAAGCTATTATGAAACTTATGCTATGATGCAATAGTAATTTGGTACTTTTTATGAATAAATGTGTAATTCTTCACAGAAGCTCTGGTTTAATATTTTTTCTGAAATTTGAAATAAGTATATTAAATTATAAACATATTGCAATTAAATTTCCATCTTGAATAGATTTGTTGATTTCTGAAGTCATATGTTATAAATAATAGTTTGTATTGAAATATTAAACACAATTTCCATTTGATATACTTCTATATATTGGAATTGTATTGATTTTATAAATTTTCCCTGTTAATATTTTAAGTTGTGTTGATCTTGCGTGCTCCTTTCTAAATAATTCTTATTAAGAAAAAGTATTTAAAAGTACAGATTATTATCAAAAACATTTTCTATACGTTGGTCTCTCCCTTTTCTAGAGTAAGAATTAAAAAGGTATCTAATTAAAGTTGACATTAACTTTAACTCAATTGTTAAAGAAAAATATTCATGTTTTGATATTAGTTGACATTCATCAAAATTTGAATTTTGAATACCTCAAGACTTCAATGGCTTTTCAATACAAATACATATCTACTCTTTTTCAGAAACATCTCAAAGCATGCTTCTTTAGTGTGTTAAATGAAATGAATTGTCGGTTACGTAATGTATTTATGAATTATTTACTGCTCTACACTAAACGTTATTTCCTCATCTAATTCTAATTTGTGTATGTATCTTTTAAAAAAATCTGCTTGTGTCACAAAAAGATATTTATATCAATATTCTCATTAAAGTCATCAGTTAACTTTTCATAATGGAACTATTGGGGAAAATGTGATTCTCGGAAGGGAATATTAAATATTTTTAACTTGACTAAATTATTTGTATTCTGGTATAAAGTGATATGTGTATTGTGCGCAAGTGTTTATACACTCACGACGTTTAATTCTGATACTGTTCTATGCAAAATAAAAAGTTTTGATATCAAACTTTAATTTTAAGGAGAACATTTATATCCGATGTAAGTTATTATTCGAATCTTTTTTTGTGATTACTTCTACCATTATTTGTTTTATCCTTGTGACACCCCCTTTTTTGTATTGCAAATTTGAGAAAAATTGTTCGATTCTTACTCTGAGCTGGATTTGGGTGTCCGCGGTAACGGAATTGCCTTGGTATCAAGCTCGTTGGGGATGTTTTTGTGGTGTCGCGTGTTCTAACCTTGATTTTACCAAAGACTTTGTAGCCACGAGAGGTCATAGTCGCGAACATTGACTGTCATTGTTGAATCGTCGGTTTGAATCCTGGTGCCCCTAAAACACATCGTACAAAGCGGCTAATGCATATTAAATTTGATAGTCATCCTGAATGTCGACCTCGTCACTTGACTGTTCAATATTACGAGTTTCGTCTCAACAGGCCTCTTGCAATTTTAAAGTACGATGTTAAAAAAATCAAACCGAATTCACCAAAGACCATCATGTGGACGGACAGTACACATTAACTTTGGATTGAGTTTCCTTTCATGAGGATGGTGTGGAAATTGGGAGAGTAGGATGTCAACTCAGGTGCCCTCTTTGGCGCTTGGCAATGATTCAAAATTTTCAGTTCATCTCCAATAGTCTCGTGTTGCATCTAATTATGGCATTAACTATCTTTTGATCAACTGAGTTGGATTCTGACCATAGAAGTTTGGTCAGCAGAATAAAATAACTCATAATTAAGAAACACAGTAGTTCTGATTTTATATTTTTAAAGATTATCGCGTATTGGGTTTGATGTGCTGTAAACCTGTCAAAGTTCAAAGTGGTGTGCAATCTCAAGTGTCTACCTTGATACTGCATCAAATCTACGCAGTCCGTCGCGAGATTCCTCATATTATTTCTAATGCCTATTCATTTTAAACCAAACTCAGCTGCACAACACATTTGAACGATATGTTCATCATTT
>BMAO01019174.1:0-27590 GCA_019973975.1 Trichonephila clavata | reverse complement strand
AAGAAACTAAGAGAATAATCAGCACCAGTTGAAAGAACAACAGAGTCACTTAATGATTCAGACTGATCAATAGGAACAAGTGGAACAGGCTGTTCAGAGAAAGGAAGAAATGAATTGGAGAAGGATGGAAATCATGAAGCCATTTTGGACCAGCAACCCACTCTGAATTTTGAAGTTGTTTCGGGTAGAGGACTCTTGTTGCCCAAGCTTCCAGGTTTAATTTTCCCGGAATGTAATGCCAAGATTCTTTTGAGGTTAGTGTGTGAATTTTCCCAACCCTGTGTTACACAAATTGATTTCCCTTTACAGGTGGATTATTTATCCAACTCAGTGTAATTGTTGAGTCACACCATAAATATGTATCGCGAGTGATGTTAAGAGATCTCTTAAATGTATCTAGAAGTTCAGCCAGAAGCAGAGCACCACAAAGCTCCAATTTAGGCAATGATATTGTTTATACAGGTGCCACACGAGTTTTTGAAACCATTAAGAATAAGTGTGGAGAATCAGAAACAACACGTAAGTATATTATGGCTGAATATGCCTTTGAGGAGGCTTCACAGAACCCGTGAATTTCACAGTGTTTAGCATTTAGTGTTTGAACATACCTGGGATATTTTATTTGTTTGAAGCATGAAATTTCTGCTTGAAACCGATTCCACCTATTAAAAATGTCTGATGATATCTCATCATCCCAGTAAAGCCCTGCCTTCCACAGGTCTTGAAGAATAATCTTTAAAATTATAGTTGAGGGAGAGACAAACCCCAGAGAATCAAAGATGCGTGCGATGATTGATGGCATCTGTCTCTGGGGATACCTGGTCTGACAAGACTGCTCTTACTTTAAATGAATCATTGTTTAAATCCCAGAATAAGCCGATAATTTTCTGAATGGACTCATCATCAAATGAATGTGAGGAAATATTTGTCTTTAGAATGTTTGGCAAGTCTGACAAGACTTCTGGATGAGTGCACGACCATTTCCACAGCTCAAATCTACCAGCTGACAGTTAATTTCTCAGTTCGTGAACAATTTTCCTAGCCGAGTCCAATGAGTCAGCACCGGCTAGCAAATCGTCAACATAGAAATGATCTTTTGCGAGCTTAGCTGCCTGTGGAAAACGATGTTTTGCATCCTCACATAATTGTTTCAAGGTTCGGATGGCGAGAAATGGGGCACAAGATGTACCATAGGTAACTGTATTTAATTTGAAAATCCCTAATGGTTCCTCTGTAGACTTTCTCCAAAATATTTGTTGAAAGCATACATCATCTTGTGATATCAATATCTGTCTATACATTTTTGCAATGTCAGCAGAAAAAGCAATTGGGAAGAATCTGAATTTAAGTAAAGTTAGAAAAATGTCTGACTGTAGTTTTTTACCAGTCAGCAGAATGTCATTCAAAGAATTTCCATTTGTACTTTTGAATGAGCCGTCAAACACCACCCTTTATTTGGTAGTGGAACTATTATCATTAATCACACCATGATGTGGTAAGAAATAATGACCAGATTTTACATCTGATGCGAGAGGAGTCATGTGACCAAGGTTTTGGTATTCCTCAATAAATTCTGTGTATTGTTCCTTTTTTTTATTATTAAAGTGAAGTTTTCTTTCAAGAGAATATAATCGTTTTAATGCACCCTCTTTACTATTTCCAAGACTTGAATCATATCTAAATGGCAGTTTTAGAATATATCTACCATCAGCATAACGAATGTGAGAATTTACGAATATAGACTCACATAGCTCATCCTCATCCTTTGACGGAATGTCCTTAGGAACAGATTTAAGTTCCCAAAATTGTTTCAAAGAATGATCTATGTTTAAAAGGATATGACAGATTAGGGATGAATTTTGATTATACTGTGTATTTATGGTACCTGACAATAAATGGCCTAATTTTGTTGGCAATGCTGATGGTGTACCTTTGGGTCCCATTATAGGAGTCCCTGAAATTAATGTCATAAAAACATCAGCATCTAGAAGAATGTCTATTTAATTTTTAAAATAAAACGTTGGATCAGCAAGAGTTAGATCTTTGATATGAGGCCACTCATGATAATTAATTGGAAAGTTTGGCATAGCTGAAGTGACTTTCGAGACTAACAAAGCTTTTACTTGAAATTTATCAGAGGAAACACAAGAAAAAAATTCCAAATTTGTCGAATATAATGAAGTTCCAGCAAATGTTTCATTTACACCTACTAATTTATGATTGATGTGTTTTAATGGCAATTTTAAGCGATCAGCAATTGCTTGGAAATCAAAGAATTTTGAGAAGCATTGTCTATCAAAGCACGGCAAGTTATTTGTAGACCATGTTTAGATTTAACATTTATTAATGCTGTGGACAACAATACGTGACCTTCTGCCAATTGTGTGCAATTGTTAGACACTGTCACAACAGAATTTGCTTGAGTATCCACTGAAGGACTGACTGTATATATGTGTAATAATGTATGGTGTCTTTCAGAACAGTTTTTGCAAGAGAATCCTATTCTGCATGGGTCAAGCCTGTGGTTACTTCTCAAACAATTGGTACATAAATTATAGTTCTGTACCACTTGCCATCTTTCATTTACATTCATAGAATGAAAAGTTGGACATTTGAATAAGGCATGGCTTTGACAACATAGAATGCAACTGTTACTTTTAACAACATCTGGTGTTACCCCTGATTTTACTTGGTTACATTTGACAACAATAGTATTTACATTTGATTTGTTAAATGAATTTAATGTTTTAACATTACCTTTCTTAATGTCAGGTTTTACAAATTTTAACTCTTCCAGACCACGAGCTTCTCTTTCAATGAAAACTCTAAATTCCTCAAGAGTGGGAATTTTATTATTTTCCAAAGATAATTCCTACCATTAACTAATACATGCATCCACTTTTGAAATGAGAAAATTTATTGTAATCAACTATGTTAATGAATTTGTTTCTAAATCTAAAGTTTTCAAATTTCGAATGACTTCATTACAATTATATATTATTTCCAAAAGCAATTTTGAAGTATTTGCCCTGGACATCTTAATACTGAATAGCTTATGTATTTGGTTAAGAGCTAATTGTCGTTTGTTTTCATACCGACTGCACAGTATATCCCAACAATTCTGAAGATTGTCCACAGTAATTGCAGAACCCCGAATTAATTTGCCTGCATCCCCACGAACAGAAGCCTGCAGTTATTGTATTTTTTCAAGATCACCTATTGATTTGTTATCTAGAATAGAAGACTTAAATAACTCTTTGAATGAAATCCATTTCTAGCAATTTCCATAAAAATGCGGAACTTCAAGTTTTAGTAGATTAACTACTGAAGACTTAACATGAATACTATTATTTACTTCCTCAACCTGAGATTTTTGTTCAAGGTCAACAGCCCAATTGAATAGTATATCTTTATATTTCATATAAATATCAAATGATTCATCACTTTCATGAGTTGACAATTCACCGAATATTTCAGTTAAACTAGTTTCGTATTGCAACACTTGTGTTTTTAAAACACGTATGCGTGATTTATTATCATGTCATTCATTTATCCTACTTTCAAAAGCTTTTAATTCTTTTATAATTAAATCAAATTTACGAATATTTTTCGACTGTTTTGGAGCCATGATTTATGAATGCCATTTTAAAATTCAACACAAAATATACAACTATACCATAATAACAAATGCCTACACAATGCAAATACAAAACTATCAAAAAATGTTTATACAAAATTGAACAAAAGAATAAAACTAGATTCAAATAATAAATAATATCAATCAAAATGTATACGAATACTTCAAGAATTCGTTTTAGAATAAATGCACCAGAATAATAATATCGAGTATGAAACGAATAATTAAAATAACAAAGAATAAATCACATTAACAACTCCCGACTCCACGGACCACATGTTTTAATGAGAATAAGAATAGATTTAACCCGTTACCGCCCAGTGATCTATTTATAGATCACCTCCCACTCAGAACTCCCAGTCAAAACGATATCTTTTAATTACTTCGTATTGTCATTGGCTGGTTTCCATACACATGTGGCCATACCCCTAAATGAGATTTGTAGCATTCTTTCCCACAGTAGTTCAGCAGCTAGCGTCTGATGTTCGCCATTTTGAAACTTCAAAGTGCTGCTTTGAACTTTGTACCCAACAGAAAAAAAATTTAAATTAAGTTATAATTGTTTCATGAGTTTTACATTTTCAATACCTCTTTAATTATTCTGGCTTATTTATATTAGAAAAGTAGCTGTTTTTATTAATAAAATGTAAGTTTAAACATGCTGATCTATAAATAGATCGCTTGGCGGGAGTGGTAACTAATATCATTCTTTTTCCTGTTTCGTTTCTTCCTAAATGTCTCGGCGTAAAGTGTTTCACACCGCCGAAAAGCGTAAGAATATATGTTTTCTAAGGAAATAGAGTCTGATATAATTGCTTTACCGCCTGATGTGGATGAGTTAACTGACGAAGATTATTTTGATGATGATGAAATGACTACTCCATCGGTGAAAGCTCTGTCAAGTAATGTAGAAATTTGTGTACCCATGAAAGAATATAAAAAATATAAAAGACATCCGAAGATATATCGCCGTTGCGTACCTCAAACGAGGAACAAATTCTAAGAAAGGCATTGGAAGACTTTAGATGATGTCATCAAGATCAAACGTAATAGACTCTGTGCATTTAGATAGAAAAATACCATGTTATAGGAAAAAGACAAAACCAAAGAAGATGCCAGTTTCAAAAATGTAAGGGTAGACCTCTTACGTTTTGTACAAAATGTAATGAAACCCTTTACCTGAAATGTTTTCCATTATATCATACATAACTTTTACAAATCAGTTGTATAAGATTGCAACTAAGTAAGTTTAGACCAGTAAAATAATATTTTCACTTTTAAATCTCATTAGTTATTTTTAAAGCCGGCTGGGTGACGTGGTTGGTTTGTTGCTGGTCTTCTAAATTCAAGGTTGCGGGTTTGACCCCGGCCCAAGTAGGTGGATTTTCTTGATGCAGAAAATCGACAGCGGCCATGTCGTATGATTATGCGGCATGCAAAAGATCCCTAGAGTGTCTGTTTGGCTTGGGTGCTCTCGGCAAAATTAAAATCCTGGTACAAGTTCGCATCGTCAGAGCCCAGGTTCCTCCCTCTGTGGAAGAAACTGGGCGTCAAAATAACTGCAATAATTGGTATCCGCCTACACGGCGCCGCACTAAAGAGTGATACCAGCTCTTTGGGATGTACTAGGTCTGCAATGGTAAAAATACCAATCCGCAGCCCATTGGATAAAAAAAGTTATTTTTAAATTCACAAAAGTTACACCCCCCTCCCCTCCTAAATTTGTAATTTTTTAAATATAAAACCGCAAGAAAGTTTCTTGGTCTTTTACTACCATAAGCGCCCAGCGATCTATTTATAGATCACCTATTATCTCAGCTGCTAATTACGGAAAATGGATACAACTTCATAATTACTCTATTTATGAGATATGAAATGTAACTTAAAAATATTTTTCAAAAATTTTGATTTTAAAATATTTTGGCCGTTAACGAGTTAAAATTAGAATCCATGATTAGACCTAGAATGAATAATGTGTTTCGACTTTCAAAACTGGATATTAAAGAATAACGACTTTAAAACTGAATCTGATTTAGAATGCAATCATGTGAATTGGATAACGAAAGTGTTTCGACTTACCACTACCTTCCATGCTGGGCACCTAAGCAGTGTGAAAGTACATTTCCTACAGAAGCTTGAGGAAATAAATATAAATTAAGATGACTCATTTAGCACCACAAATCAATTCACGATTCGATTTTTCAAGTCTATATTTCCTTCAAACATACACGCACAACGTTACATGTAGAAAAACACATTGCACAACACATAATCACAACACAACGACGCGTCCATCACAAAATAATAAGAATAGAATGTTATTTTCCCGCCAAATCACACATACTTCCAGAATAAAGAAAAGTTCAGTTCGTGGCGCCATCTCTTGACGGCGAAAGGAGTCAACTGTTCTTAACAATTGGAAAAAATAAAATAATGCTATATATATATATAAAATTAGAGATTTGTGTAATTTCATTAAAAATAAGAATATTTTATTAAAATTTCATGGAAAAACATTAACTATATATTACACATACTGTAATCCGAAATAAAACATGTATATAAACATTTAGCCTTTATTTGAACTAATGAGTCTACAGTTTTTGAAAAGTTTTCAAGCATATCCTTTTGGTTAAAAATTTTTCTTTTGAGTGAAATAATTTAACAAAATAGTTATCTAAACCATCTGTTACTATAACGAAAATCTAAAATACTTTAGTTATATTTAAAAAATATCTCCCGCCAATATAAATTTATTCTTTGTTCAAGTACAGCTTTTCATTTGAAACAAGACATGATGTTTTGACAGGTGTCTCATTATGAGACAAAAATGCATTATATAAAGGAACTTAATACCTAATATAAAGAAGAAATATATCAAATATTAGAAATATGATTCTCTCATCTGAAGGTATTTGTCTAAAGGGATATATTGTATTTGACATTTTATTAGAGCTTCGATAATTCCCTAGGTTCTATTTAATTAAAAAGGATTAGGAGTTTTTTGAAAAAGTGCATACGTAATAAACTGTCTGTACCTCCAATTTATAATACTTTAACAAAAAGTATAAGATTTGATTACTTCAAAAAATGGTTGTTACCCGCTTCAACTATATTAAAATATCTAAAATGTGGCTATTTCTTTCTGAGTTAATTTAAAACGGAAATAAGAGTGTTCTGATATTTTGTTTTTCGAATAAAAAGGGCTTTGGGTAAAATTTTATTTGATAAATGCAACATACAGTAAGGCCTCTTAATTTTGAAAATGATTTTTATTTTTATTTTTAAATCTTCAATTGAAATTTGATTCTATCAAAATAAGAATTTAACCTCAAATTAAGCAGAAATTATAGAGATAAAAAATATATTGTATTTTAGAAAATTCTTGGGCAATGACTATAATTTGAAACAATGTTTTTGGAATTTGAGATTCTGAGAAATATTTGGCTACCTTTTCTTTTGCAGTACTCGAGCCTTATTTTTCAGCAAGATTAGGCCAGACCACATACGTCACGTGTTGCTATGAACTATCATACAACTTGTCAAACACTTTCTTGGCCAGCCAGATCACCATATCTTTCTCAAATCAAGCATGTTTGGGATGTAAAAGGCAGGCGACTGCATCTTCCAGGGATTATAAATGATCTGGTCCAACAATTGGAGCAAATTTTGAAAAAAAATAACGAAGGAGACCATCAGGGTGCATTATCTTTCCCTTTCCACTTAGTGTGGCAGCTTGCATCCAGGTTAGAGGAGGGGAAACACCTTATTGAGCTCGTTACTTTATAACTATATAAGTCTGAAACAAATCATTAATTTTCCCTGAAAATTTAATCCTTTTCTATTCTGTGCATAATCTTTCTACCAACCGATTTTTGTCTCTATCGGACAACTCGTTCTTGGTGCAACACTTTTTTTTTGTTTGTTATAGAGTGTGTTTCGTGTTAACCAATATGTGGTCTTAAGTGTTTTCACGTTAAACACTGCGCACTGTATTTCGCCCTATGAAAAAGACTTACAATTTTCTTCAATTCCTTAAATAACACTTTTTAGTAAAATTGCCAGATTTTAAGACTATAAATCAGAGTTTAATTTTAGCTTCACCTGGTCTGAAGCACCTAATACATTTAAATCAGTACTTTTTTTTTGTCGCTGGGTTTCTCTCTTTTATTTTTAAAACTTACTTATGCAATCCTCGAAAAAAAATAATTATCCGGACTTCTTCAGATGAAAAGTCCCAAGCGCTATGCAACCGTTAACAAGACTTGTGTTATAGAAATAAATTATATTTATTTACTGAATTCTTATTTGCACTATACTTTCCTCAAGAATACATAAATCACTCGAATTTATCACGTGAGCAACTTGTAAGAGAAAGACTCATACGTAACCACTGCATGAGAAATCCTTGAAAATAGGTAATAAAAAGGAAATAACTGAGCATAACAAATCCACCAGGAACGCCTGAACACCATAAAAAGAAGTAGCCGCTTAAGCAACCTAACTTGTATAAACAAAGTAGTTCAGAAAAGAAAAACTATTATTTTAGTTGGCAGATAGTGACTACCGCATGTAATATTTATATGACTTAAATTCTGTAGAAAGCGTTATTTATTTAGATAAATTTGGAGTCAAATAGAATACTGAATCAGACTGAGAAAATTTATAAGACTTGTAAATGTCTTCAGCAACCAAAAAAAATAAAAATATTCAATAAAAATTTTTTTTTTGGTTAAAATGTATTAATATCATGTATGTGTTCATCAGTTTTAGCGGAACTTGAAACAAATTTTAGTGTTTAAGATTCCGTTTGAAGACATAAGTAACAAACAAAGGGATAATTTTCATTAAATTTACATAATTTTAAGACGCCATTATTTCTGTCTTTTATAAATTTAGTATTATTGCGTCATATTTTTTTTAAAAATTTTGCTTTAGAAACCTGGCGTGTACTTTTTTATTACAAAATGATAGAATGAATATACTTTAATATACTGTAAACTCTAGCTTACAACGCACACTTCTAACACAAAAAATAAAATCCAAATTTACGGATGCACGTTATGCTCCGGTATAAAAATGACTGCTTTAAAAAGAAAGAAAGAATAGCAAAGAAACAAAAATTAGACTTCTACATAGATCGAAATAATGTTTATTTAAACGAAATGACATTCCTTATGAACTTTCAGGGTTATACTTCTAGAAATATACTATTTTTCTTTCTAAAGCTTGGAATAATACCTCAAATAAATGACTTCAAAACATAAGAGAACTGTGCACATACCTTTAATGTTGCTTCGCAAAAAATGCGAGCGTTTCAAGGCGAATATACTTGAAAACTCCAAATGGCTGCTTGAAAAAATAGATCCGCGTGATAGGATGGTGCACATCATCCACCGATTTTTATGGTAATAAAGTAATAAAAGTTGATATTCACAATTTATCATCCGAGTTTTGTGATAAACACTCTGCATGAATTCCAAAGTGTTATGAATTCATAATGAAATGCCCAAATGTACAAGTTCTATTTATTTAAGCAGCCCTTGTTTGAAATTCATCAATTTGAAAAATGTTTTAAAGTTCTGTTCAGCATTCACAAATTATCCCGTCAATGTTATATATATATATATATATATATTTAATCAAGACGTAAATGAGATATTTCATAGTATATTCATACATGAAAGGGTTTTTTTCTTTTAAAACTTTGGACATTTTATTTTATGTTAAAAAATGTTTGCTTCATTTATATTAATACCTGAATACTAACATTAAACCAAAATAGTGATATATAACCTAAGATAGGGGTGTCAAACTCACGGCCTGTACGCCGCATGTTGCCCACTACGTACATTTTTGGAGTTCAGCCAATACGTAGTATGATCCAAAATTTCGGAGATGAGGTGTAGAAAAAAACCTTACCCTGAATAGTTGACACCACCGAAGCACATCCACCTTCAAAGTAATTCCCTTGGGTGTCGCATTTCTGCCAGCCTTCTTAGAACTTCTGGAAGTCATTTTTCGCAATCTCCCATAAGACCCCCTGTGATGCTGCTTTCACCTCATCTGATGACACAAAACTGCGCCCCTGTAAATATTTTTTTGATAATGGGAACAGATAAAAGTCACACGAAGCTAAATTTGGTGAATACAATGTATGGGAAGCAAGTTCGTGTACGTTTTTCGAGGAACTCTGAAACCAATTGGCATCGACGCGTTGGAATGCAGAAGATACAAGTAGTCCTTCTGTGAGAACTGATGCCATTTACAACGAATATATTTCGTAAGTGACGTATTCGAGAAGTGTGTAGACTCAGCGATTTGCGCAAAGGTTTGGCGACGATTTTTTGGAACACATTCAGACACCATTGCAACATCTTTTTTTGCCTAAGCAATCAACACAACATTAACAAATAAAAATTATAAAACTGTACATGAAATAAAGTTAATAAAGAATGTATAAAAACTGCACTAACTTGAAGAGGGATGAAACAAAAAGAGTAATAACAATAGAATAATCACATAAAGAATCAAAAAACATTAATAATGAAAACCACAAATATGCGAATAAAATAATAAAGTGACGCAACTTTATAGGAAAATAGTAATTATAATATGAAAACAATTCTGGCCACACACAAAGTAAATGAAACCCTTAAGCTGAAAAGAGATGACAAAAAAAATCTTAACCTAGAAATGGTTCGGAATAATTAAATAAAACATAAGCAAAACAAAAATGTATATTAAACCAATTTAATTCAAAATCATTGAAAACATGTAAAATAGGCTTAGAGAACTTTTAGAGCGTTGCATCTTCCTACCAAAATGCAGTCTTAAAATAAAAGCTATTAAACCAAAAACTTAAGTTACAAATACTTAATATATATAAATAAAAAATAATTAAAAAAATAATATATTTTAAAAGATTATCGCTGAAAAAAAATGATGAACTCGAAGCTTGCCCCAAATTTTCGATAGCAAAGAATTGCCAAAATAATAAACGATTTCAATAAAATATTGCATTTGAAAAGAAATCGTAAGGCAAACTGAAAGAACAAATAAACGAATAAGTAAAATCATAAATAAATATATTTATTGTAAAAATGTGTAATACTCTTCAAGATAAGCTGCATGAAACGTTATTTTTTTAAAAATACACGTGACATCATATCCGCAGTAAGTGGGAAAATCCCGTAAAAATAGTGAATTAAAAAAAAAGCAAATTAAAAAAAAATATTGTAGGTAATAGAATTATGACCTATAGTCTCTACGTGCCAAGTTTCATACTTCTGGGCTGCTTAGTTCGCCAAAACAGGTAAAATATACACACATACTCGTTCTTTTATAAGTATAGATAACACACCAATCAGTTAAAATAAGACAACTTGATTTTACTAACATTTTTTAAGTTACACGTTTTTGTTCCTATTATTAAGCAGAATGCATAAATTTATTTCAAATATCTATCTATATATGAAAATACATGATTGTATGTATGTGACATCGCTTTATTCCAACATATTCCAACAACATTCAACCAATCACTATTTAAGTTGGCATGCATATGTATTTTTTGTGGAGAAGTCTGTGCTGTCTTCCCTTTGTTGCGACTACCCACCACGTAGCGCTACAGTATATCAACTTCTACACCGTTCAATCAATTGCCAAGTTGCTAACAGGGTCACAAAAAAAATGATGCCAATTTGGTTCTATCACCAACATTTTGCTATGTTTCCATTAAATCGCTATTACAGTCATGCCCATAAATTAAGGATAAAGAAGTTCAGGCAAAGAAAGAGACAAAAGCACAACAAATTTGACTTATTTGTAAAGTCTATTTATTAAACAAAAGGTAAAGAGCAAAAAAGGATACTATATGTTTGACAAAATTAATAAAAATTGCAATTTTTACTCCCTGGAGCAAATTTTAAAAAAGAAACCTATTTACAAAAAAACAATATAACAGGGTTAGTATGATGGTTCATACGGAGTATGTCTCCCGGACGATGCAATACAGGCCTTACAATGCCTACGCATGCTGAGAATCAAATTATCAATCTGATCTTGGGGAATATTACACCACTCATTAAGCAATCCCTCCGAAGTTCTGGTAGACAGGTAGGAGGGGGTTAATGGGCTGCAATTCGTTGGCCAAGCATATCCCACACATGCTCTATTGGATTCCAGTCCGTTGAGTTTGCTGGCCAATTCATACGGTGATATCCTCCGATTGAAGGCATTCGTCTACAATGTTTGCACGGTGAGGACGGGTGTTGTCATACATAAACAGAAATTCAGCACCATGGCGCCTGAAAAACGTACATGTTGTTCCGGAATGACATCCCGATAGATGTGGCCAGTCATCGTTACACTCTGAACATGCAGTTCAGTTCTGAAACCAAGAATAATTCCTCCCTAAACGAGCCATCCTGCACCACCGTAATGGTATCGTTCAATGGTATTCTCTTGGTGGTAACGGGTACCTGGCGCTCTCCATATGGAAGTCCGGCGAGAATCAGACTGCAAACTAAACCTGGACTCGTCGGAAAATATCACAAAAGACCCCTGTTGCGGTGTCCTCAATGCATGCTGTCTACTCCAGGTTAATCGCAGGCGACAGTAAGCTGAGGTAAGAAAACACATCTGACAGGCCTACGAGCATATAGACCAATGTTCCCTAAGCGTCTGTACACGGTCTGCATTGAAACTGTCGTACCGGTAGCTCAAGAGAGCTGACGAGATAGGTCTGATGCCAAAGATAGGTCATTGCCAAAGCCTGGAGATGAGACTCTGGACGATTTCAAGTTCCTCAGATACTTCCAGCTGGGTACGTCCACATTCCAGTCGTCCGATAAATCTACCACGTAAAGAATCATCCAAATACTTCCTTTGTGCCATAGCTATGCGGTTATTGCACTGAAAGGCTTTAAAGCGCTTGTGAACAATTTTACTTCTTTGCCATCATTCCTTATATACCCCTCTCTTACACTCTGGTCATTGTGACGTACTGTCCGTGCCATTTGGTGGTTTCCTGTAATTTGCATATTTTTCTTCAAGATGTGTGTGATAATGTCAAGTGAAATTTTTATTTTAGAGTTCAACTTCTGTGTGATTCTGAATTATCCTTAATTTATGGAGATGATTGTATATTGTAAGGAACGGCGTTGGTTGCAAATATTATAATTTTAACATACAAAAATACAAAAGAAATTAGTATTAACGTATTACATATCCAGAAATAAATTATTTACACTATTTAAGCCCATTACACAAAATTTGCAACAATGTGTTACTTTTGATGAGCTGAGTTTAGGTTAGGAAGGTGTTGAAAAATTGACCCACAGATGAGTTACAGGACATTATAAATATTTAAAAAATCCTTTTTATGAGCTATTAGATATACAGACTTAAAATTTAACAAATACGAATTTTTTTGCCTACTGATATATGCAAAAAAAGCCTATCCGTGCTAATTTCCAATTCATGTAACATTAAATCTATAAAAACATTTTTTATCCTTCCAATTTGTATTGTTTAGTTTTTCAATTCACCCGTGCGAAGAACGGGTATGCCAGCTAATACTAATATTGAGTTCACCTCAAAATTACAGTCAATAATATACACATTTTCAATTTAAATGATTAAATAATTTCATTTTACAGCGTATTTATCTGTTTGCTTACATAATAATTTCTTAAAATTTTATACGTTTTCACAATTAGAAAATGTATCTAAGCTTTGTTTCTTTTTAAAAAATAATAAAATTAATTCAAAGTATACCATTATATGTACCTTAATTGCACTTTACATTAAATTATGTTGAATTGTTAAGTATTTTTTGTTTTACTCGATTTCTAGAGAGATTGCTCATTAATTCTTTTTTATTTTCAGAAATTCCATTTCCCACAGATTCATGGATGTTGGCTAGTGTTCCATCATATATTTGCTTTTCTTCTTATATTAGGTAAAGCGATATCTCTTTCTGTCCTGTGCTATGTCTTCTGTTGCAACCATTGAAGCGAAAAATTGGCATTAGCAAATTCTAATAAATAAGAATGCCAGTAGCATGCATGCTTTCTCAGTATTGATCGAATAATCCTAGACATTTAGAGAACAGTATGCCACATTGGGAAACTAAAAAAGACTGAATTAAAGTATGTCAGAATTGATTCTCAGTAGGCAACCTTGAAAAGCTTCTTAGGAAACCACAGAAAAGGGAAATGCTCGAATTACGATTTTAAGAACTGAAAATGCCAATGAAGGTTGCGAGAGCATTCTAATAGCCGAAATATTTCAAATTAATTCTTTAACGCTGAAGGATATGTAATGCAAGAAAAAAACAATATAAATAGTTTGAATAAATTACCAAATATAAATAATACTCCATGACAGATTAGTTGCTACTGCAAATTTTTTTCTTCTATTGGAATCTTAAGAGTTCAATGTTAATTTAGAAAAAAAAAATTATTATTTCTGAAGTATTTTTCTTGTTTCAATTCCTACTAATAGCTCATTCTCTTCCTATATATATATATATATATATATATTCATCGGTTTCAAGACCGCTGGATCTCCTGGAAAAAGCTCTGTGAGCAGAAGTTTTGAAAAATCTTTTTAGAAAATTCCTTTTTTTTTTTTTTTGAAGAATCCTTTTATTGGGTAATTCTTTTAATATTTTTCTGCTTACACATTTTAGGAGAATTTTTTGCTGAATAATAATCGGTTGTTCTTTCATGATTTCTATGAAATTTTTTATACTTTGAATTTTTTTATGCTTTGACTTTTTTACACTTGGAATTTTTATACTTTAAATTTCTATTTATTTATTTTGGTCTTTCCTACCGAGTTGCAAAGGGGGAAGGTTGGCGCCTTCAAACTAGTTTAACCCCACTTATTCGGTCCTAAGTCCGAAATAATAATTTTTTTAACTTGTAGTGAATGACATTTGATGCTAATACAGATTTTTCAAATAATAATTCATTAAATACCAGTTAACTAATAAATAAATCTGATTTTTGAGCCAAACTACTCAAAGTAGATGTGCATTGTTACAACAATGAGGACAAATCAAGCCCTTTCTATCAATTCCTACTATTAGTTCACTTGCTCCCTATATACACATATTCTGCCAAAATTTTCAATTGTTAAAACGTTCTTTCTCTTCATCCATTCAAGGTAGAAATTGACACAAATTTTTTTTTTATATTACAAGGTACTCTTTTTAAAAGAGCAAAAAAGAAAGTGTCACAGATTGAAAATTTAAAAATAAATTTAAACATTGATTTGGACTGTATCCTGATGACTACACACACTTCAAAATAAAAAACAGTGTGTAAGGGCTTTTTAAAATATATATTGCTAAATATTTAAACTACTGTTATATATACACTGGTATCCAAAAGTTAAGCATAAATCGTTAAATGCGAAAAACATGGAGTGAATATTCGTAGAATTATTCCAAATTTCTTGCGGATATTAATTAAGTGAAGAAGAAACATTGGGTTTTTGCAAAGCTTTTCAGTCGGCTACGTCCTGCGCGAAACACCGGCGCATGTCGAAACGTAGAGAAACCGATTCACGCAGCATAGGTAGCTCAGACAAGTTTCGTGCAACTGCTGTGCGAAGGAACGTTGTTAACCAACAAACAAGACGAATGTTATCACAAAGACGCTAATTGGACATGTTTACGAAAAGAAGAATCGTTGAAATGCTGGAATCCCCACAATCACAAACTGAAGAGTCTCGAATTCTAAATGTGGACCAGTCTGTGAGCTCAAGACTGTGGCAGAGGTTTCAAAGAACGGGAGATGTTACCCCACAACCAGTATCAGGTCGACCAAGAGTCACAACTCCTAGCCAACACCGATATCTGATAACAAGTGCGCGACGTTAGATGGGCAGTACTGCCAGAGAACTGGGTTCGGCGCTCACAGTCCTTACAAGAATACAAATTTCGAGACAAACTGTTTACAGGAGACTCAATCATGCTGGTCTGTATGCCAGAAGACCAGCAGTTTGCATTCCGCTCACGTCTGCGCAAAAAAAAAGCTCGTTTGAACTGGTGTTTGAAACCTCAACATTGGAGTATGGGTGAGTGGACCAATGTGATGTTCAGTGACGAGTCCCGGTTTAGTCTGAGTAGAGATTATCGGTGGTTAACGATATGGAGAGAACGTGGAACACGTTTTGAACCAAGAAACATAACGGAAAGGCATCATTTTCCATCAAGGGGAGTAATGGTATTGGCAAGCATCATGATGGACGGCCGCACAGACCTCCATTTCTTTGACACGTGGTCTGTGACTGCTCAAAGATACTGAGACGAAGTTCTTGAACCTGATGTTCGCTTGTTTCGAGGTGCTGTCGGTCCTGACTTAATATTCATGGATGATAATGCGCCATGTCACCGAGCGGTGCTGATTGATGAATTCCTTGAAACGGAAAACATCCAGCGCATGTCGTGACCTCCGAACTCCCCTGATTTAAATCCTATCGAGCATGTATGGGATATGCTCGGGAGTCAGATTGCAGCCCTTTCGCAACCACCAAGCTCCGTTACAGAACTGAAGAGAGCTCTCCAAGAAGCTTGGAAACGTTTGAGCCCACAACTCATTCATCCTCTCATAGCAAATATGGTAAATCGCTGTACAGCGTGCCTGGCTGTCAGAGGTGACCACACGCCTTATTAAACTGCAGCATCAGTATTTTATTTAAGGGAGCATAGTACCTTGCGAGAAAAAAAATTGTTCGTTACCATATTCGTGTTACGATTTATCATAAGTTAACAAATTTTGCTTCTTTTGATTTAATTTTTTATATTATCTATAAAAATGTATAAACTTTAAGAAAACTAGAGGAATTTTGTTCTTAAATAAATACAATATTTTTAAAGAGATAATAAATGTGTATATGAAATTTTAAAAAAAATTACCGACCTCATGTTCCCGCAAGATAATTTTTAAATTATACACTTTAGAATCTCAATTATTGCATTAAACTGAAGCTAAATGTAACCTTCATTCTGTATACCACAAAATTGAAGGATATTTTATATTTTAATATTTTTTAAAATTAAAAAATGCGTAAAAAAATTTTTTTTTAAAATTTCAACTCGCATATCACGTTTTGCGCCATTCTGATTTACAGTTCTTTCTTTATTCACATAATTATCAATTATGCTTAACTTTTGGACACCTGTGTATATATGCACTAAATTGTCAACACAATAAAAAATGTCCATTGTTGAAATATGTTGTTGTTGCTCTCGCCACTTGATCGACAGTAGAATCAGATCAAGGTCCACGAAATTCATCGCGGCTAAAGGCTAGATTTGTACTCTTGTCATTAGCTTAAGCATTGAGCACCATGCAGGTGATAGTACGATTTGGGTCGGTTCTTACACGGTAGATGACTACAACACCTCCACAATTTATGAATGACACTGGAGGGAGGAAAATATTCTCCCGCCCTCTGCATTCGTGATTTCATCTGTGGCCCTCCACAAGACTTTCGGATCCATTGATTTAACGTGTGAACTCAGAGGGTATTGACCCAGGCTTTCCTGTCTGTAGTTAGATGATCTAACCACTAGGCTACCCACAGCCCTGGCTGCAATGTAGTGTTATGAAATAATACGCTGAAAAAAATCTATATGAACATTGTATAATATAACGTATTTTATTATGAGTATTATTTTTCTGTTCAATAAAATATACAGACATATCTTAGCCTATCTCGTGCTCCTGGAGACAAAAATGGACAAATGGGCAGAGTTTTCTACCATGAATTGTGCATGATTGCTTCTGATAAAAAAACCGTAGCAGTTATAATATGTTTTTATGGAATCTTAGCTACTTTCCTAATAAAAAATATTTGTAAAAATTGTATGTATTACACATATCATAATCGTATCTTCATTTCTTTCATGTTATCATATACCTGATTTCTCCCTATTATACTAAGGAAAATAAACATTTGTTATTGTTTGTTCTGAAGAAAAAAAGATTTACCTTGCGTCATTTGTTTAGTTTTGGGACCAATGGGACTGTTAAGAAAACTTCAACTACTTATCAATAGTTGGATTATTTTGTATTTATTTCAATGAATGTTCTACTTAGAGCAGTACTTTCAAACTTTTAATATTTGTGACCCAATTTTCAATCAACGATTACGATTTTCGGTACTTAATAATTTTCATCGCCACGTCCCGTACAATAACCCTGTACACTCATGTCCATAAATTAAGGATAATTCAGAATTACACAGAAATTGAACTCTAAAATAAAAATTTCACCTGTAGAATTATCACACACATCTTGAAGAAGAATATGCAAATTACAGGAAACCACCAGATGGCGCGGATAGTACGTCACAATGACGAGAGTGTAAGAGAGGGGTATATAAGGAATGGTAGCAAAAAAGTAAAATTGTTCACAATCGCTTTAAAAGCCTTTCAGTGCAATAACCGCATAGTTATGGCACAAAAGAAGCATTTGGATGATTTTTACGTGGTAGAATTATCGGACGACTGGAATGTGGACGTACCCAGCTGGAAGTATCTGAGGAACTTGGAATCGCCCAGAGTGTCATCTCCAGAGTTTGGCAACGATTCCAAGATGAAGGTAATGTGAGTAGATGTTACAGCACAGGTTGCCCTCGAGTTACAACGAAAAATGAGGACCGGTATTTGGCAGTTACTGCCAAAAATGAACAGTCGGAGCACAGCATCAGACCTATATTTTCAGCTCTCTTCAGCTACCGGTACAACAGTTTCAAAGCAGACTATGTACAGACGCTTAGGGCGCATTGGTCTATATGCTCGTAGGCCTGTCAGATGTGTTCCCCTTACCACGACTCACTGTCGCCTGCGATTAACTTGGAGTAGAGAGCATGCCTTGTAGACACCGTAACAGTGGTCTTGTGTGACGTAATCCGAAGAGTCCAGGTTTAGTTTGCAGTCTGATTCTTGCCGGACTTTCATATGGAGAGTGCCAGGTACCCGTTACCCCCAAGAGAACATCATTGAACGACACCGTTACGGCGGTGCAGGATGGCTCGTTTGGGGAAGAATTATTGTTGGTTCCAGGACTGACCTGCATGTTCAGAATGTCAGGATGACAGGCCACATCTATCGGGATGTCATTCTGTAACATCACGTACATTTGTTTCGGGGCACCATGGGTGATGAATTTCTGTTTTTGGATGACAACGCCCCGTCCTCACCGTGCAAACATTGTAGACGAATGCCTTCAATCAGAGGATATCACCTGTATGGATTGGCCAGCATACTCACCGGACTTGAATCCAATAGAGCATGTGTGGGATATGCTTGGCCGACGATTTGCAGCCCGTCAACCCCCTTCCACCTGTCTACCGGAACTTCGGAGGACATTGCTTGATGAGTGGTGCAATATTCCCCAAGATCAGATTGATAATTTGATACTCAGCATGCGTAAGCGTTGTAAAGTCTACATTGCATCGTCCAGGAGACATACTCCGTATTAATCATCATACTAACCATGTTATACTGTTTTTTGTAAATAGGTTCTTTTTGGAAATTTGCTCCAGGGAGTAAAAATCGCAATTTTTATTAATTATGTCGAACATATAGCATCTTTTTTGCTTTTTGCCTTTTGTTTAATAAATATAC
This sequence comes from Trichonephila clavata, assembly GCA_019973975.1. Taxonomy (NCBI): domain Eukaryota; kingdom Metazoa; phylum Arthropoda; class Arachnida; order Araneae; family Nephilidae; genus Trichonephila; species Trichonephila clavata. The sequence continues at coordinate 8,304 of BMAO01019174.1, read as the reverse complement.
TTTAAAAATTAGTCAAATTTGTTTTGCTTCTGTCTCTTTCTTTGCCTGAACTTCATTATTCTTAATTTATGGACATGAGTGTATTTTGAAGCTAAACCTTCCATACGACTTTAACTATGAACCAAGCAATTTATGTGGATAAGTGTTAAAGTTTGTATATAAATTTATAATTGACAACCTCATAAATTTACTTGTAATTATTAAACTTGTTTTTAATTTGGTATTGTTAAATGATTTATCAAATACATTGTGCAATACAGTTACATTTATAAGTGTACTGTATCGGAGTAAATGTGCTTTTTATTTTTTTATGCCAGAATGTATTTTGTGTGTGTGCATCCTTCTTTCATTAAATTAATAGATTTTTTAAAAATTCTTTTATTTTCGACTTTTTGACATGATAACGCCCTCTCGTATGCACAGGGCTATCATGCCCTTTTATGGGTTACGCCCCATAGTTTGAGAAACGCACCTTTATAGGCCTGGATAAAAAAATATTCTAAATTTTAATTACTAGAACTCAAAATAGCTTTAAGCAAATTTTTCCCCGCATTTCAGATTATAATTATGCATTCTGATTTAAAAATTGCGATGCAATATTTAGTTCAAATAAAACATTAAGATCTTCATTTGGTATTTAGTTTTTTCAGCTTCGTTTTTTATTTAAATTAAGTACGATGAGATGACGAACAGAAGTAAATTTTTCATATTTTAATAACATACAAGCACTGAAGTGCAAAAGCCCTTCTACTAATATAAATTTTTTTCTTACAACGGAAAAGTACACTTTTTTGCTTAAATTAAATATAACGCATATTAAAACGAGAAACATGTGAGCATTTAAAACATGTCAACTGAATTCGTATAAAGGAACAAAGTTAACCTGAGCTCAATACCTTTTTTTTGCCTGTTTTGACATGTAATATTTTATATTTTAAAAATTCTCAACACACACAACTTCTAATACAAACAAAATACACAGCCCAGTAAAATATTATCAAACAAAAAAATATAGGAAGTATTTGAGTACATGTATAATATCAAGAATAATGTCAATTATACAGAAATTTATATACAAACCGTTCCGAGAGTATATACAGAGAAAAATTCTAATGGCTCCTTATCACGCAAATTTATACCAAATTCGAACAAAAACTCTTTCTTTACCTCAATATCTGAAATGTTGCTTTTTTATATTAATTTTACTGTATAATTATAACAAATATAGCAGAAACTCAAGTAAGTAAACTATCAAATCCTCGGTAAGTCAATTATTTCTGTTGCAACTAGTCTACCATTCATTCAGTTTTTTTTAACACATCTCTCTCTCTCTGTATTTGTATTTCAGTGTTAATATATATTTCATGCATCAGTTAAGAAATAAATATTGTTTAAATTACAAATTACTCTTTCTAAGTAAGAATTTCTATAAAGTCAGTTATTATTTAAAGCTTTTAACGTATTATTTAAACATTTAAAATATTATTTTTCATCAACTTCTAATGGGAAACTTTTGATTTCTTTTTCATATATCAAAAGGATCTTGAAGCTTCAATAGAAATTTCTATTTAATTTTCCCTTTAAAAGAAGTATTTAATAGCAACACGTAAAACTAAATATTGTTAAAGAGGCAAAGCATTTTAACTTTTACAGAAGAAAAAATAATAATACAATGAATAAAGCAGGCAGTTACAGATAAATCCAACCTAGTTCCGAAAGAACTTTAACTATCATAATAATACGAGAAGTAAAAGTTGCTTTCAAATAAATAATACTTACTGAGTTTCTTTGAATGCTCTTTCACAAGATTTTACTAAATAAAATATATAGTTAATTCTATATGGAAATTTCTGTTTCATTTTCAAAAAAGAATATTGATTGTTGAGAAAAATTGTCTCGGTGATTTAAATTTCATTTCAAATAACTCTTATATTTACAAGTTTTTAAACTTTTTTCACTTATTAAATTATCCTTTAAATTTAAATGTACATTACTTAAATGGAGAAAAAGATGCTAAAAGGAATTTGTGATATTTTTGCACTTATTGCTTGTAGTCTATTTTATGCAGGTTAGATATGAATGACAGACTTGCATTTTAAAGTTCAATTTAAGTTTCCTAAAAACATATGATGACATTTTTTAAATTTTTTTCTTTACCTTAATCATGTATTGTAATATCTTTTCAATATATTTTAGAAAATTCACTCTCATGTATTTGAAATAAGTTTGTTTTATTAAATAAAAAAAAATCTTGTTTTTGCAGAAACTTGCTTAAATTATTTTGCACTTTTACCACAAAACATTTGTCTACTATATACTAATTATGAGAAGATATCGATTCCAGTTATTACAAAAACACGCAATATGTATATATATATATATATATATATATATATATATATATATATATTGATTGAGTCGTTGTCTTGGTCAGGAACAGTCATGTCTTCAATCCTATCAAAAACTTGCGGTACTGTTTGAAAACTTGTCCGAATGACCTAACCATGAAACAAAACAGAACTAATTGAGGATATAATTGTTTCCTGGCATCATGCATGTAACAAATGAAATGCTTAAAACTACTTTCAGCTGAATGAAACATGAATGTGAAGAAATAATAAAAAAATTAAGGCTACCCCTTTCAGCACCGAAGACTTATTGCTATAATTAGTATCTAATATGTATCAATTGTTATTGCAGCATACCGTTTTTTGTAATGCAAATACTCGATTCTTGTTTTTTTTTTTGTATTAGATTTAGTATTGAATTATTTTTTTTAAATGATATAAAATACGAAAATACATCGCAATTTGTGCGACATATTATTTTCTCTAAGCTTACAAACTGAAGAAACATACTAATTTTAAAGTTTCCACAATTTTGGCCATATATATATATATATATATATATATATTATGTTTGGTAAATTATGATGATTATGTAAGATTAATATGTGTGTAATTTTGTACCTAATAACGAGTTTAAAATAGTCACTTCTATTAGATTAATTGTTTGTTAGAATACTGTGATTTTACTCGTGCTATTAGTATAAATAACTTTATTTTTCAAGTTTGATTCTTTCTACAATTTTTCTTGCACTATTATGTCGAAACTTTCTGCTGAAGGGGAAGCTTAGGATTTGGTAATACAAATTTAACCGTGTTTCACTGATCTTAAAAAGTAACAGCTCTAGGAAACATAATATTTTTCCATGTTGGTCAATATACCTTTTGTATGTTTGATTATATTTTTGTTTGTTATTCTGGGATATCAAATCCATTTTTTTTATCCATTCTTTGTTTTGTAGGATGATCAATATGATTATTTTATATTCTTTATACATATACATTCACACACTAATATATATACATATGTATAGGAAAATGACTTCTACCTATGACGAAAAAAATAATGATTTATTTACAAAGATGAGATATAATAAAAACCAAATGTGACCGTCTTTCTTCTACGACTGGTGTTTAGCGTCTCTAGATTTCCATCTGAGTAATTTCCCATGCAATGCTTCGTCGATCAATATTGGTCGGGTGCGACGTCAGCATGGATTGAATCTACTAAACATAACAGGAGAAGAGGGATGCTACTGAACATGTATGCATATATATATATATATGCATATATATGCGTATATATATATGCATATATATACATATATGTGTGTGTGTGTGTGTGTAATAATAATAATTTATAGAGTATAAGGAATTCTTTAACTGGATCATAATTTAACCTTTGATGTTGCATAGATGATATTGACGAGGAAACAAGGGGAATCTTTCGTAGTTCGGTAATACATTTTATTGTACATTAAACGCATAGCGTTCCAACAATACATGAAGCAGACAAGCACCACAAACCAGGCTTCTGCTAATTGCACATGATACACATATGTAAAGAAATTAGTCGAATAATACTAAAGAAGCAGTGAATACAGAAGTAAAAATTGCTTAAAAATCAAGAAATTGAAAACGAAAAACAGTGTATAAATGATTAGTAATAATTTATCAATTAAATCGCATGAAATAAAGTTACACATGTCTTATTAAATTTACTAATTATGGATACTAATTTAATAGTTTAAAGTAATCTATCATGTTGTGAAGCAATATTTTGCTTATATTGTCTTTAATTAAATTAGGACCGCTCATTTTGAAAAAAAAATATGAAAGAAGATTAATTTTAAGGAATTGGAGGTAATTTTTTTTTTCTTTTTATTCCTATAAACTTTTTTAATGCTTTTTTTAGTTGTTCTAAGGTGTATTTCAATTTTTGAAATAAATTAAGTTTAATAAATATTGCACATTTCTTTGTCTAAATTAAATGACAAAAGCTTTTTTTTATTACTTACATTTCATAATTTACAATAAAACCACAATAATAATATTTTAAATTACTAGCCTAAATAAAACACAATTTATAAAAAGAATTTCCAACGCTTCTGAATGAAAACGTATACCAATAAAGATAACTTAAATCTCAATGTAGGATGTATCTGAATGTATTCTTAGTGATTTTAGTGAAAAATGTCCTTATATTTAGAATTAAACTAATTCTAACCAAAACACAAAAGCTTCAAATGATTTAAAATTCGAAAGGAACTTAAATTTGTAACCACATTTCTCCTGTAAAAATATTCTACTTGAAAGGGAAATATTTCATTGTTAGAGGCATTTAAGAAACGTAGAAGATCATTAATATTTAGAAAAAAACATTTGCCTTAGAACTACAAATTTTGTAGAAGAGTTTATAGTTTAACATTTTTGTTGTTGTTAAATTTGTCGTTTTTACAAGGGAAGCAAAAAGTGTGAAATATCCGAATAATATAAGTAATTACGTGTGGAAGATTTGTCAAAAGTAAATAAATAAATAAAAAGTTTCTTCATTACTAAACTATCTTGAATAGTTTGGTAACTAATCTTATTATTTTTGGAATAGTTTCAAACACTGAATGGAATGTTTTTTTTATCTGTGTTAAATAAAGAAAAAGAAATTCTGTTCCTGTGCAAATCAGTCAACAAAACTCCTTCGAGTTACAATCAAGAAGTGTTTTCATTGATCCAGGAGAGAAAAAAAAACTCACATATCCTATAGAAAAAAAAGAAAAAAAAAGAGCTGGGACAGAAATTCTAAATAATGTGTTTGAACTTAATCGATATTCAAAGAACTGTAGTTAAGTAAAAAGAACAACCTTAATAAACTTCGAACTTGTTTTTATTTTATATATGGCGAAGTTTAAGGCTCCGCCTCTTATGTCTTTTCAAAGCATTAACCTTTATATCTGGGGACGAATTCCCCGTTCATTATTCAAGGTGAGCACAAAAGATGAACCCGTTTTTAAAAAAGCATATTACCAAAACTACTGCACATATTACAATATATGATACATAAGTTGAGAAAAATATATATTAAGTTTTTTTTTCTTCTTAATTACAAACATAAAACGTGTGACCATTTTACTATTCAGCATACTTACAATCTGCAATCCAGTTCGCTTAATACATTTTGCAGCATCAGTTTAACAATGATTTATAATGCTGCAGAAATGCTTACTTGCCGTCTTCCGCTATTTTTCGCATTAATTACCAATGTTATGGCTTGAAATTTAATTAGTTTTGTAAAATGTCCCTCTATACTTTTGTTTGTTTATTTTTGGATTTTCTGTATGTCAGTTTTACCTTTACCGTTCTCTTTTTAATTCGGCATAGCTCGCAAATACTTAAAAGGGTTGCGATTTCACTTGCGAGTTTAAATATACCGAAAATTCGATGTATAGTGCGCACCTGCACTTTCAAGCTGTAATTTTTAGTTGTCCAGTATATTCATCGTATAACACGCACTCCCTTTCTTACGAAGAAAATTGAAATGTACGTGCACAATGTTTTTATGTTTTAAAGTCATTTATTCGAAGTGTTATTCCAAGCTCAGGAAAAAAAAAACAGGAAACTTCAAGAACGAATGCCATTTATTTTAAATAAAGTGTGTGATAAATTCAGATGTTTCTAATTTTTCTTTGCTCCTTTAATTCTTTTTTCTTTCCTTTTTTGAGCTCTTATTTTTTATACACGGTGTTTATAACGCGAACCCTAAATTTCGATATTATTTTTGACGTCGGAACTCACTTAAAAATAAATATCGTTCAATATATTTTAAGTAATGAATCTAAAAACACAATTACGGAATGTGATAAATTGTTACCAATCTAAAAATAATTAAGGATGTGCTTCACTAATGATGTATTTCTGTGAAAAATAATACCACTTTTTCTTTAAATCACATCTACTGCTATTCCAGTATAACAAAGTTGATAAATATATGTTTTTGAAAAACATAATTTTTTCAAGATTTTTTCATTTGTACTGAAACCTTAAATAAAGGAATAATTGCGTTTAGTGGATAGCATTAAAATTTTTATTTCTTATAAGCAAAATTAATTCACATTAGAGATCAATAACTTTTATATTAAATACAGTGAAGAAATATTTACAAAATGTATGAAAGGTGCTCCTGGATAAGATTTTGAAAATCATTTGAACATTTAAGTATGAATACACTAGTGATCATACAAAATACAATACTTTGAAGGAATCATGCAAACCATGTGAAATTTGCATCATGCGTTGGTGGCGTTGAAATATGCAACTCTTTAGCATTATAGCGCAGACTCACATTACGGGCGATCGTACCGCGACTAGAAACCTTTACATAAAGGGAGAAAATATTGGTGATTTCAAACATAGCAATTGTTTTTCCCCCGAGTAAACTGTTTACTTATGTTCAAGGAAGACATCAAATATCTTATAAAAAATTTGTGAACTGGACCGAGAAAGAATAGTAGCCAATTAGGATTGTGGATTATCCTTCATAAAATCTACTAACTTGTTTGATGAAACCAAGCAACTGTTATGTGGATCTGTCACTGCTGGATGCAGGGAGAAGCAACGGACCAAAAGGCCAATCGCACCCACCTCGTTGCGCCACTGCCCATGATGATGGACGGATTGTATGCATGACAGTGATGGATGAGGCATCCACATAACGAAGCATTGCACAACATATTCAATATGTTACTCATTACTTGATGTCCGCTTGTATAATTCTATGCTGTTTACAGCATAGTGGAATGTCTACAAGGCGTCCATTATTTCGTTTACCCTTGGCTGGAAACCTCAAACATTTGCGCCGCTAATGTTTCGATGAACGGCGGACATAGACAACGAAATGGAACAATTGTTTTACTAATTAATCTCGCTTCTGCCTGCAACATCACAATTGTCGCATTTGAGTTTGGAGACACCTTGGGTAGAGGCTACAGAAGTGTTGTGTGATGCATCGCCACATTGGTCCTGACCGGTACCATAGTTTGAGGTGGTAGTGGATTTCGCTGCAATACCCCTCTAGTATGCATTGCCGGTACACTGAACTGTTAGTTTTACATCTCTGAGATATTGGATCCCATGGTCTTCGCATATTTTCAGCTCTTGCCATTACCTATATTCCAACAGGATAATGCGGAACCACATGTTGCGCGCAATGTTTAAGACTTTTTCTTTACCCAACATATTGAATTGCTTCCTAGAACTGCTAGTTCTCTAGATACATCGCCAAATAAAAACGTGTTGTCCATGCTTGTACAACGACTAGAACGAGATACACCATCCACTGCTACACCCGATCAACTTCCCCAATATATAGATTGCTGTTTGTAAAAAAATGCAACATTATGAAGAAATCACCAGAACTAAATGAAATTTGGAGCAAATATCATAGGATGTTATTTAAAATAGTAAAGTTTCAGAGCCACCACGCATGCGAGGCGTGAGCAGCGCCTCCTGAACTGATGCTAAAAGCGTATAAATAAATGGCTGCAGCGGGGCGCTGAAAATAGTTAATGGATCTTTGTTAGCGGCTAAAGTTTAGTGAGACCTAAGTATGCCTTCACGACGAATAAAGGAGAAATTCCAACAAATTAAGGAGTTTGAACAGGTGAGCATTATCAGCCTTCGAAAAGGAGGATTTTCCTAACGAGCAAAATGAGCTCGTGTGCAGTTCCGCAATTTTGCGAGTTTGGATGCAGTGGACCTTCGAGCACCTAACAACTCGAAAAACTATCAGCGGACGACGGAATGTGATGTCAGCGAGCGACGAGCGACACAAGGTGGTGAATTACCGTACAGCTTCCGCCAGGTAGTTGGCAGCACATTGGTCTCTATTGCTACATGTGTACTAATGTCGGCTTTGCCAATTCCTTGACGTCTGCTGCACCATGGATTGCGAGCAAGGGTGCCTTTA
>BMAO01019173.1:0-18858 GCA_019973975.1 Trichonephila clavata | reverse complement strand
ACTCTTTCTTGTCATATAATTCTTTCATTTATTTCCCGTCTAGACTACAGACCAATTTTTTTCGAAATGTACATGTATAAAAGTATTATTTTTCTATTAGATATATCCTTATTCGTTATTAATACATATTTTTGTATTCATTTGATTGAGTTATTAGTTTAATTTATTTTTAATTTGTTCGACTTTTGATTTCAATAATCGTAATTTTACTTATTTTTTGACTAACACTGTTGGTTATCACCGCACGTTTGCCGTGCGCGGCGTCCCGTAAGGAGGAAAATGGTGTCCTGGGGATACCTTTTGCGTACCCTTTGGCCCACGCTTCGCTGTAGACGGGTGGCAGGAGTGAGCCCGCTCCTGTCAATCGGCTGGTGATAAGTCTTTCGGAGACATTGCTGTTAGGGTTAGTGCTGCAGATAAGGGGTGGCGGGTTTACCCGTTGGATCCTCGCCCTGATGCTGTAGTACTATATTCTGGGTGTACTCCAGGTAAGCGCCGTGCCTGTGTTTGCCAGTTGACCGGCACACTGCCTCCCTTGTTGGACTCCGTGGTGGTGGAGGCACGCCAGAACGAAGTTTTTCACGTGCCTATGGATCCAATTCTGATATGCCCGGGTAAAGGCCTCGTTTTACCCAAATTTCATACCATTGAACATATTGCCAGTACTTCACGCTTTTTCATCTTGTCGTTACCCAACAATGAAATGTCAAGAAAATCCCCTTTTGCGATTTTCAAAGCCCTCAAGCAATCGGTGAACCAAATCGGTTAAAAAATGCGATCTGGTGATTTTACTTGTAGAAACAAAATCAGCTATTCAATCGAAATCTTATTTGTCTGCAAAACTATTTCTTGATTCTACAGTTACTCCTCACAAATCCCTTAACTCATGCCGAGTGTCATTTCTGAACCTGACTTGTTGAACACTCCTGATGCAGAAATCCTTGATGGATTTTCTGATCAGGTGTGATTCAGATCAGGAGAATTACAATTAAAAAGATGCTACAATTATCCCTACAAAACATATAATTTTAACTTCAGCAGCCCTCCTACCCAAAACTATAAAGCTGGTTATTAAATTGTAAAATCCGTCCATATATTCCAAATCCTCTGCGCTGTTTCAAGTGCCAGAGGTTCGGACATTCTCAAACTTCCTGCCGTGGCCAACTAACATGCTCTAGGTGTGCATCTGTGGGGCATTCTTCTATAGATTGCACTCTAGAGCCTAAATGTATTAATTGCTCTCAACCCATACCGCCGATTCCAAATTTTGTCCAAAGTGGAAAACAGAAAAGCAAATACAAGAAATTAAAACTAATAAAAACATAACTTACTTAGAAGCCCGAAAGTTATTAGCCCCTCTTTCATCACAGACATACTCCCAGGTTGTTAAATCATCAATAACATCCTCTTCTACGCAGACAGATGAAAATATCACTAAAATTATATGTCCACCATTAAAACTACTTCAAGCTTCTTCACTTCCGAAACAAAATTTAACTCTCTCTATTCCATCAGTCTCTACATCTTCAGCTCAAGTAGATATCTTGCCATCCACGCCTCTAGTAACTGCTACAACATCAGACTCTCAGTCAGCAAATCTTTTGCTCAACAACGTCCCTTCCACATCCAATATATCCACTCCGGCGGTTTCCACATCATTTTTAAAGGAAGCACATCCCTTGCCATCCACCTCTTCAATAGCAGCTACTATGTTAGAATCTCAGCCACCTATTCCTCTATCTAATAACGTACTTTCCACCACCAATAATATGTTTTCACCTATTGAATCCTCTTCGAAATCAACTATTAAACCCTCTTCTGTTGTTGAAACTCCCACCTGTACAACATCTAGTACCATAGCTGCTACCTCAGAATCCAATAGCTTACCATCAACAGATACAACTTCTGTATCTCAGGCTTCAAAATGTCGTAAAAAAAGGCGTCCTACCAAAAACATATCTAACGCTGGAAAACCAAAAATAGAGATTAAAATGGCACCCCACAAACCGAAAAAAAGCTCACCTACTCAAGACACCTCAGATGAGGACATGATTATGTATGACGTAGAAGAAGAGGTGGAAACACCGAAAAAGGAAACAATAAAATTCTTGTCGGAAGAGTACTGGAAAAATGAGACCTGGAGACAGCAGGGATTTTTGCACGTTATTACTCCAAGAAAGCGTGAAGAAAAAACTGAAAGGAAATTATTAACCCCGACGAAACACAGAAATTGAATTATATGAATCGTACTTTCGGACTTGGTGGGGTTAATCCCTACCAAAATCTTGTTATATTAAAACCTTTACTATATATAAAATATTTTTTTCTCCTCTGAATAATTTTAACCCTATTTGACTTGGTGGGGCATCCCCCACCAAAATCTGTTTGCTACTTATTTATGTGAACTTTTATATGCGAGTATTTTAATGATTTTTAATATTTTAACGATTGATTGGCGCAGCTTAGCCGAAATCGGCTCTTGCGCCATAAAACCCTACATCATTCATCTTATCAAGGGTCGGGTTTACCCGTTGGATCCTCACCCTGATGCTGTAGCACTATATTCTGGGTGTACTCCAGGTAAGCGCCGTGCCTGGCATTTCCAGATGACCGGCACACTGCCTCCTTGTTGGACTCCGTGGTGGGTGGGGGCACGCCAGAATGAAGGTTTTTATACGTTTATGGATCCAATTCAGAATGGCCCGGGTAAAGTCCTTATTTTACCCAAATTTCACACCATTGAACATATTGACAGTACATCAGGCTTTTTTATATTATCGTTACCCAACAATGAAATGTCCAGAAAATCCTCTTTTGCGATTTTCAAAGCCCTCCAAGCAATCGGTGAACCAAAATCAGTAAAAAAATGCGATCTGGTGATTTACTTGTGGAAACAAAATCAGCGCTTCAATCGAAATCTTATCTGTCTGCAAAAACATTTCTTGATTCGATACTTAGAGTTACTCCTCATAAATCCCTTAATTCAAGCCGAGGTGTCATATCTGAACCTGACCTGTTGACCACCCCTGAGGCAGAAATCCTTGATGGATTTTCTGACCAGGGTGAAATTCAGGTCAGAAGAATTACAATTAAAAAAGAGGCAGCAATTATTCCTACGAAACATTTGATTTTAACTTTCAATAGCCCGAATCTTCCTGGAACAATAAAAGCTGGATACCTTAACTGCAAAATACGTCCGTACATCCCGAATCCTCTGCGCTGTTTAAAATGTCAGAGGTTCGGACATTCTCAAACTTCCGGCCGCGGTGAATTGACATGCTCTAGATGTGAATCCGTTGGGCATTCTTCCACGGATTGTACACTAGAGCCGAAATGTGTTAATTGTTCCCAAACCCATCAATCGGATTCAAAAGTATGTCCAAAATGGAAAACAGAAAAAGAAATCCAAGCTATTAAAACAAATAGGAATATATCTTATATAGAAGCACGAAAATTAATATTCCCTCAGTTAACTCAAACTTACGCTCAAGCTGCCAAATCCTCTACTATAAACAGTTCTACACAGACAGACGAAGATATAACAAAAATAAAATGTCCACCCTTAAATTTACTACAGCCAATTTCATCCCTCCCAAAACCAACTATACGAACATCCACCCCTGCTGTTTTCACATCATCTTCAGCCGAAACACTCCTCTTGCCCTCTACCTCTTCAATAGCCCCTACAGTATCAGAGCCCCAGCCCACCAATTCCTATTTCTTCTGCAATACTTTCCACCACCAACCCTATGTTCAGCCCTATGGAAACTTCATCAAATATATCTGCTTCCTCATCCAACTCCCGTACTCGACTGTCTTCTGCAGGTATAATACAATATTCAAAAAGGAAACATACAAAATCTCGAGCAAGAAGGAAAAAGCTACTACAAAAACTAAACGAAACATCTATACATATAAAAATGGCACCACACATACCGATAAAGAGTTCTCCAGTACAGACTTCCGAAAAGAAGAAGATGACACGCTCATATATGATGTTGAAGCAGAAGAAGAAGTTATGGAAAAGAAATATTTAACTCCGACCAAGCACCGGAAGAGGCGCGATTAAATCATACTTATCGGACTTGGTGGGGGTAATCCCCACCAAAAACTTGTTATTAGCAATTTTTTACTTGAATATAAAATATTTTGATTTTTTTTTCTGAACTGTTTTAAACTTGTCTGACTTGGTGGGGTGTGCCCCACCAAAATCTGATTGTTGTTTATTTGTGTGAGCTTTTAACTACATTTGAGTATTTTAAATGGATTTTTAATATTTTAACAATTGATTGGCGCAGCTTAGCCAAAATCGGCTCTTGCGCCGTTAAACCCTACATTCACTCACTCACTCACTCGCTACGCTGCTTCCAGTGCCAGAGATAAGGACATTCGAAAACAGTCTGCCGTGGCCAACCAACTTGCGCTGGATGTACAGAGGCGTTTCATCGTTTTTCCGATCCTGTCCAACATGGATTACAGAAAAGGAGGTAACGGCAGTTAAAATAAAAAATAAAGTATCCTATCCGGAGGCTTGGCGTATTGTGTCATCACCGATGAGAATCTTTGGTCTAAGCTATGCTAGTGTCGCAAAAAAAACATTTACTGACGGTTCCACTCAAGTTTCAGAAACTGATTTTAAAACAGAGGAAAAGAACTCCCCTCCACCTACAAAGAAAAAAATAATTCCAAGACCTCCCAGCACTTCACTCTCTCAGGGGGCTCACCTTCTTTAGGTGAGTATGGGTGTTACAATCCCGAGGTGCCCTAGGGATCTTTTCCTTTTCCTAAGAGGTTTGCTTTCTTTGGTAAACACGGGTGTCACGACCTCGGGGTACCCTAGTGATTTGTTTCCATTTTCGACCTTCTTCCTTGTCATTCAATTTCCTCTTCTTATCCCGTCAGGACCACAGATACAGTGTTTTTAAAAAACATTGTCATAATTATTAATTAATTTTTTCCTTATTGGACAAATTTCATTTTATTATTATTAACATATTTTGGATTAAATTTTGTATTGCATTAATTTTGTTTCTTTTGCAGTTCCTTTTTTTGATTATGTTAATTTTGATCTTGAGTATCTTTTGATATTTGATTACGTGTTTTGGTATTCATTTTATAGCGAAATAAATTAGTTTCATTTATATTTAACTCCCCTCCCCCCTATTGGTTTAAATTTTTGTTTGTTTTCGACTAAAACCGTTGCTTTGCCAACCCGCATGTCTGCCGTGTACGGCGTCCCGTAAGGAGGAAAATGGTGTCCTGGGTTACCTTTTGCGTACCCTTTGGCCCACGCTTCGCTTTAGACGGGTGGCAGGAGTGAGCCCGCTCCTGTCAATCGGCTAGTGATAAGTCTCTTCGGAGACATTGCTGTAGGGTTAGTGCTGCATATAAGGGGTGGCGTGTTTACCCGTTTGATCCTCAACCTGATGCTGTAGTACTATATTCTGGGTGTACTCCAGGTAAGCACCGTGCCTGGTGTTTACCAGTTGACCGGCACACTGCCTCCCTTGTTGGACTCCGTGGTGGGTGGAGGCACGCCAGAATGAAGATTTTTATACTCTTATGGATCCAATGCAGAATGGCCCGGGTAAAGGCCTTATTTTACCCAACCTTAACTTTGATTAAGTTGTTACACAAGTAAGATTTTTGTTAATATCCTTGGAAAACAAAGAATTGTCCAAAAAGTAACCATTTGCAATTCATAAGGCCTTAATAGGAATAGGTGGCGAACCTAAATCAGTAAAACGCTTACGATCCGGTGATTTATTAATTGAAACATGTTCTGCTTTACAAACGAAGTCTTTTTTACTTGCCAAATCTTTTCTTGACTCTACCGTAAGAATAAGTCCTCACAAATCTCTAAATACTTCTCGTTGTGTCATTTCTGAACCTGACTTGTTGAACACTTTTGGAGCAGAAATCTTGGTGGATTTTCTGATCAGGGCGTGATTCAGGTCAGGAGAATTATAATTAAAAAAGATGCTACAATTATCCCTACAAAACATATAATTTTAACTTTCAGCAGCCCCTCTCTACCCAAAACTATTAAATCTGGTTATTTAAATTGTAAAATCCTTCCATATATTCCGAATCCTCTGCGCTGTTTCAAGTGTCATAGGTTCGGACATTCACAAACTTCCTGCCGCGGCCAACTTACTTGCTCTAGATGTGCATCTGTTGGACATGCTTCCACAGATTGCACTCTAGAGCGTAAATGTATTAATTGCTCTCAACCCCATACAGCTGCATCCAAACTGTGCCCCAAATGGAAAACCGAAAAACAAATTCAGACAATCAAAACGAATAATAACATATCTTACCCAGAAGCCCGAAAATTAATAGTTCCACAAACATCACAAACTTACGCCCACGCTACCAAATCCTCTACTATAAACAGTTCCACACAGACAGACGAAAATATAACAAAAATAACATGTCCACCCTTAAATTTACTACACCCAATTTCATCCCTCCCAAAACCAACTATACCAACATTCACCCCTGCTGTTTTCACATCTTCAGCCCAGGCACACCTCTTGCCCTTTACCTCTTCGATAGACACTACAGTATCAGAGCCTCAGCCACCTATTCCTCTATCTAATAACTTACTTTTCACCACCAATAATATGTTTTCACCTATTGAATCCTCTTCCAAATCAACTATTCAACCCTCTTCTGTTGTTGTTGAAACTCCCACCTGTACAACATCTAGTACCATAGCTACTACCTCCGAATCCAATAACTTACCATCAACAGATACAACTTCTGTATCTCAGGCTTCAAAACGTTGTAAAAAACGGCGTCCTACCAAAAACATATCTAACACTGGAAAACCAAAAATAGAGATAAAAATGGCACCTTAATAAACCGAGGAAATTTTCACCTATTCAAGACACCTCAGATGACGACATGATTATGTATGACGTAGAAGAAGAGGTGGAAACACCGAAAAAGGATACAATAAAACACTTGTCGGAAGAGTGCTGGAGACGGGAGAAATTTTTACACGTTATTACTCCAAGAAAGTGTGAAGAAAAAACTGAAAGGCGATTATTAACCCCGATTAAACACAGAAAGTGAAATTATATTCAACCATACTTGGTGGGGGGGGGGGAATCCCCTCCAAAATCTTGTTATATAAATACTTTTCCCAAGGTATAAAAATATTTTTATTCTTTGAATTATTTTAACCTTATTTGACTTGGTGGGGCATCCCCCACCAAAATCTGTTTGCTATATGCATGTGCGAACTTTTATATGCGAGTATTTTTTATGAGTTTTAATATTTTAACAATTGATTGGCGCAGCTTAGCCGAAATCGGCTCTTGCGCCATTAAACCCTACACTCACTCACTCAAGCTGCCAGATACTCTACTATGGACAATGCTACACAGACAGACGAAAATATAACAAAAATAAAATGTGCACCTTTAAATTTACTTCAGCCAATTTCATCCCTCCTAAAACCAAATATACCACTATCCATTCCTGCTGTTTCCGCCTCATCTTCAACCCAAGCACACCTCTTGCCCTCAATCTCTTCAATAGCCACTACAGTTTCAGAGCCTTAGCCACCGAATCCTATTTCTACTGCAGTACTTTCCACCACCAACCCTATGTTCAGCCCTCTATGGATACTTCATCAAACATATCCGCTTCCTCATCCAACTCCTGTACTCACCCCCTTCTGCATCTATAATACAATATTTAAAAAAGAAAGATCCAAAAAAGCGAACAAGAAGGAAAAAGTTACTACAAAAATTAAACGAAACAGCAATACATATAAAAATGGCACCGCACATGCCTCGGAAAAGTTCTCCCATGCTGACTTCCGAAGAAGAGGACATGCTTATATATGATGTCGAAGCAGAAGAGGAAGAAGTTATGAAAAAAAAATATTTAACTCCGACCAAGCACCGGGAGTGACGTAATTGAATCATACTTATCGAACTTGGTGGGGTAATCCCCCTCAAAAACTTGTTATTATCAATTTTTACTTGTATATAAAATATTTTGTTTTTCTTCTTCTGAACGGTTTTAATCTTATCTGACTTGGTGGTGTGTGCTCCACCAAAACCTGCCCCCTCAGGGGGCTCACCTTCTTTAGGTGAGTACGGGTGTCACAATCCCGAAAAACCCTAGTGATCTTTTCCTTTTCCCAAGGGGTTTACTGTCTTTGGTAAACACGGGCTTCACGAACCCGGGATACCCTAGTGATCTTCTCTATTTTCGACCCTCTTACTTGTCATCCAATTTTCTCTTTACTTCCTTTCCCGTCTAGACCACAGACAAGTGTTTTACAATAAACATTGTTATATTTGTTGATAAATTTTTCCTTATTGGATATATTACAATTTATTAACATATTTTGGTTTACATTTTGTAATACATTAGATTCGTTTCTTCTTTAGTTCCCTTAAATGTTTTGATTCGTATATATTTTTATATTTGATTACGTATTTTTGTATTTATTTTATACAGAATTAAATTAATTTCATTTATACTTAATTTTTCCCCCAATTGTTTCGAATTTGGTTTGTTTTTGACTAACACCGTTGTTTGTCAACCCGCATGTTTGCCGTGTGCGGCGTCCCGTAAGGAGGAAAATGGTGTTCTGGGGATACCTTTTGCGTTCCCTTTGGCCCACGCTTCGCTGTAGACGGGTGGCAGGAGTGAGCCCGCTCCTGTCAATCGGCTGGTGATGAGTCTTTTCGGAGACATTGCTGTAGGGTTAGTGCTGCAGATAAGGGGTGGCGGGTTTACCCGTTGGATCCTCGCCCTGATGCTGTAGTACTATATTCTGGGTGTACTCCAGGTAAGCGCCGTGCCTGGTGTTTGCCAGTTGACCGGCACACTGCCTCCCTTGTTGGACTCCGTGGTGGGTGGAGGCACGCCAGAATGAAGTTTGTTTCGCATTTATGGATCCTAATATGCTGTGCCCGGGTAAAGGCCTTATTTTACCCACAATTGCTATTGATAATATTGCTGCACATTCTCGATTTTTAATTCTATCACTACCGAACAATGAAATGTCAAAGAAATCTCCATTTATAATTCAAAAAGTTTTTACTGGGATAGGTGGAGAGCCAAAATCCATCAAAAAATTACGATCTGGTGACTTATTGATTGAAACTAAATCTGCCTTACAAAGTAAATCTTTCCTAATGGCGAAAATCTTTTTAGATTCCCCATTAACAGTATCCCCTCACAAATCTTTAAATTCTTGTCGTGGTGTCATCTTCGAAACAGATCTTTTGTGTGCTTCTGAAGCAGAAATTATCGAAGGACTTCATGACCAGGGCGTTACCCAGGTCAGAAGAATTACAATAAAAAAAGACACTGCACTTTTACCCACTAAACATTTAATTCTAACCTTCAATAGCCCTAATCTACCATCAACCATTAAAGCCGGATACCTAAATTGTAAAGTACGTCCCTACATACCGAATCCTCTGCGCTGTTTTAAGTGTCAGAGGTTCGGCCACTCACAAATAGCTTGTCGCGGTCAATTAACGTGCTCTAGATGTGCATCCGCTGGACATTCTTCTACGGATTGTAGTCTAGAGCCAAAATGTGTTAATTGTTCCCAATCTCATACATCCGATTCAAAACTATGCCCAAAGTGGAAAATAGAAAAACAGATCCAGGAAATAAAAACAAATAAAAATATATCTTATCCTGAAGCCCGTAAACTGATTGTCCCACAAATATCTCGCACATATGCACAAGCCATTAAACCTTCAACTATATCCAGTACTACTCAAACCGATCCAAATATAACGAATGTAATCTGCCCTCCATTACAATGTCTTAAACCCTTACCCTCTGCAAATCAAAAGGCAAATACATCACCCTCAATGCCTGCAGTCTCCACATCTTCAACTCAAGTACATCTCCTTCCTTCCACATCCTCAGAAATACCAGCCATATCAAATGATCCTCAGTTACCTATACCAATTCCTACTACTACTACCAGCACCACCCCGTTCAACCCTATATTAACTTCATCAAATATATCTGCTTCCTCACCCAACTCCCGTACTCGACTCCCTTCTGCAGGTATAATACAATATTCAAAAAGGAAACATACAAAATCTCGAGCAAGAACGAAAAAGCTACTACAAAAAATAAACGAAACAGCTATATATATAAAAATGGCACCACACATACCGATAAAGAGTTCTCCAGTACAGACTTCCGAAGAAGAAGAAGAAGAAGAAGAAAATGACATGCTGATATATGATGTTGAAGCAGAAGAAGCAGAAGTTATGGAAAAAAAATATTTAACTCCGACCAAGCACCGGAAGGGGCGCGATTGAATCATACCTATCGGACTTGGTGGGGGTAATCCCCACCAAAAACTTGTTATTAGCAATTTTTTACTGGAATATAAAATATTTTGATTTTCTTTTTCTGAAATGTTTTAAATTTGTCTTGACTTGGTGGGGTGTGCTCCACCAAAATCTGATTGTTGTTTATTTGTGTGAGCTTTTAACTATATTTGAGTATTTTAAATGGATTTTTAATATTTTAACAATTGATTGGCGCAGCTTAGCCGAAATCGACTCTTGCGCCATTAAACCCTACATTCACTCACTCACCCACCAAAACCTGCTTGCTTTTTACTTGTGTGAAGTATCTGTTTGCTTTTTACTTGTGTGAACTTTTTACTATCTGTGAATATTTTTAATGATTTTAATATTTTAACAGTTGATTGGCACAGCTTAGCCGAAACCGGGATAGGAGAAATCACGCAACACACATGGGTGGGGCTACAGCCCTGTTCATTAAAAACTCGATTAAGAGAATTGACATTCTTAGACATTTTAATACTTGCAAAAACACTGCAGTTATTTTAACTTAGAAGAAAACACCAACATAACGGTATGCACTTAGAGGCCTCCACATAGCTCTATTAATACCACAGAAAACACTATTCTTACCCACAGCAAAAAGCTCTATCCGAAGAGTTTATTTTAAGCTCACGAGTGTGAGTCTGGTAAAAATTACTGCAAATGGGTGAATTCTTTTTTTGTCTGTGCAGTCATCTCATCCATAGATATTTTAACCCCCGATAACCTCACCCCATTTTCCACATCCCAGACAAAATTCAGTTTTAGATTTAGACGTTATTTCTTAAAATGAACTTAGCAGTGATCTTTTTAAAGTTATATCCGATTTTGTAATTAAAATAGTTTTTTCCCCCCAATACATAATTCTTTAAAAATAACAGCTGGATCAAAGATCAGAATATTGTACTTCACAGCATTTGTGGGAAATCTTAATATTCACAATTTTGAAGAAGCTGTCACAAATTTCAACACTATAATTAATAATACTATTTCCACTGCTACTTCAAATAAGTTAATTTGGACTCCACACACCTTCGTCTCAGAAAGCTCATTAAAATGAAACGTAAATTTAGACATATTATTAAATGCCTCTCTACAAACAAGAAATAAATGTCCGCATTAAGCAGCTCAGGAGCGAAAA
This sequence comes from Trichonephila clavata, assembly GCA_019973975.1. Classification (NCBI taxonomy): domain Eukaryota; kingdom Metazoa; phylum Arthropoda; class Arachnida; order Araneae; family Nephilidae; genus Trichonephila; species Trichonephila clavata. The sequence continues at coordinate 7,365 of BMAO01019173.1, read as the reverse complement.
CAATGCAAATAAATGACCTAGAGTTATCTTTTAGTTACTTTGTGTTCTGGAGATAACTCACTTAACAATTTAATATAAATTGAAGAACTTACAGAAATATAAACTCACAAGCCCATTAATGAGAAAAGTATATTGATAGTATAATTCAAAGAAAAAGATGACTTTCTTTTGAGCATAACAATAAGCGTTCACATAAAAGGAAATGGTACTATAAACTTCCTGATACATGCAATGTGCGTAAAAATATAAAACTAATAAAGGACACGCAAAACTTTTGAAACTATGATTTTTATTTGTATTATATAGAAGTAAAAAAACATATAAAAAATGAAAAATATACAATGATTGCTACTTCAAAAGTACAGCCAAATGACATGAAGTTTTACTATAAAAATGGAATAAATAATGTTCAAGAGCACAAGTCAATACAAGTAACACGCTTGCTAAACACACACATACAAAGTTTTTTACATATATATATATATATATATATATATCATGAGTTTGTTAGGATATTTATATATTTCGGCAATTTTGCTTATAGTAAATTTTGAATTCAGTTTTGGATTCAGAATCTTGTCTATGAATGTTTTTCTTATTTTAAGTTTAATTTTACTTATTCATTTTCTTTGTGTGATGATTTTATTTGTATAAAAATATTTTGCTAACTCTTGATTTTGTGCCTACATATTTGTGGATATGTTGATGTGTAGTATGTGGTTGAATTGGAGTCTACTGAGATGTTGCTCATTGTTACCTTTTTTATCATTGTGATTAGAGGGTTGCTATTAACATTTTATTATGTTCTTTTCAAGATACTTCACCTTTTAAATAACTATGAAAATGAAAATTAACAAATTTTACGTGACTGGCAATTTGTCATACCTTGGTATGGCATTGCTCGATGGTACAGTATAATGTTATCTGTGCCACCGTCATACACTTACCATACAGTAGAGCCCTTATTTTTCTGATTTGGTATATATTTAGGTATGTCTTTGGTGAATTATGGATATGGGCACAAAAATTATGAGTTAGCATATAAAAAAACTAAAAAATTTTTAGAAAATACAAAAAAATGTGAGTTTTTCTGATATTCATGATTCTTTTATTTACCCTTACGATTCTAAACCATATGTTGCTAAGGTTTATAAAACTAGAATTTTTTGGAACTCCAAATATAATAGGAGATTATCTCGTATGCCAGAACCTAAAATTAATATTTTGGATGGTAGAGATGAAGTTCAAAGAGATAGGTGTTATGGTAATATATCTGAAACTAAACCTTTCAAAGATATCCATTGTCTAAAACTTAAATTCAGGTCTTGCACTGACAAAAGATCCAAGGCTTGTATCATGATTAGTGATGAACAGTTAGATATGAATTCGAGATATACATTTTGTAAAACCTTTAATTGTGTTTAAAGAATGTTATGTAATGTGGGTAAATCTATATATATAAAGGAGAAAAGCGACTCACTCACTGACTGACTGACTGACTGACTGACTAATCACGATATCTCCGGAACTATTCAACCTACAGACTTGAAATTTGGTAGACATGTTCCTTTCATAGAGTAGACGTCAGCTAAGAACGGATTTTCCGAAATTCGAAACGCAAGGGGCGTTAAGGGGGTTTAGGGGCTTTATAAATAATTGCTTCCATGTTTAAACTACTTGATGTACAATCTTGAAATTGGGTAAGCAGATTCCTTTCAGAGAGTAGAGATCCGCTACAAAATGAGTTTGGTGAAACTCGACCCCCAAGTGGCGTTGCAGGGGCTTAGGGGGCGTTATAGATAATTATTTCAATTTTTAAACTATTTGACGCACTGTCTTTAAATTTGATATAAATAGATTCCTTTCGTAGAATAATGATCAGTTACAAAACAGGTTTTGTGAAAACAGACTTCTAAGTGGCGTTGTGGGGGGTTAAGGGGCGTAATAGATAAATATATCCGTTTTTAAACTACTTCACCTACCTGCTTGAAAATTGGTAGGTAAGTTTCTTTCCTGGAGTAAATATCCGCTACAAAATGGGTTTTGGGAAAATTGACCCGCAAGGGGTGTTGCGGGGGCGGAGGGTTTAAGGGGCGTTATAAATTCCGATTTTTAAGTTACCAGACGTACAGTCTTGAAACTTAGTAAGCAGATTCCTATTCATAGGGTAGAGATACGCTACAAAATGGGTTTCGTGGAAATTGCCCCCCAAGTGGCGTTGCGGGACTTAAGGGGCGTTATAGATAATTATTTCCATTTTTAAACTATTAGACGCAGTCTTTATATTTGATAAATAGATTTCTTTCATAGAGTAGAGATCAGCTATAAGAAAGTTTTGTGAAAACAGTCCTCTAAGTGGCGTTGCAGGGGATTAAGTGGCGTAATAGATAAATATTTTCGTTTTTAAACTACTTGACCTACCTGCTTGAAAATTGGTAGGAATGTTTCTTTCATGGAGTAAATATCCGCTACAAAACAGGTTTGGGGGAAATTGACCCCCAAGGGGTTTTGCGGGGGTGGGGTTTAAGGGGCGTTATAAATTCCGATTTTTAAGTTATTAGACGTACAGTCTTGAAACTTAGTAAGCAGATTCCTCTCATAGGGTAGAGATACTCTACAGAATGGGTTTCACGAAAATTGCCCCCAAGTGGCGTTGCGGGACTTAAGGGGCGTTACAGATAATTATTTCCATTTTTAAACTATTAGACGCACAGTCTTTATATTTGATAAATAGATTTATTTAATAGAGTCAGCTATAAGAAGGTTTTGTGAAAACAGACTTCTAAGTGGCGTTGCGGGGTATTAGTGGCGTAATAGATAAATATTTTCGTTTTTAAACTACTTGACCTAGCTGCTTGAAAATTGGTAGAAATGTTTCTTTCATGGAGTAAATATCCGCTACAAAACGGGTTTAGAGAAAATTGACCCCAAGGGGTGTTGCAGGGGGTTAAGGGCAGATATAAATAATTATTTCTATTTTTAAACCATTAGACTCACAGTCTTGAAATTTGATAAGCAGATTCCTTTCGTAAAGTAGAGAACCGCTACAAAATGGGTTTCGCGAATATCAACTACCAAGTTTAATTTCGGGAGTTTAAGAGGCGTAATCGATAAATATTTCCATTTTTAAACTATTTGATCATCCTGCTTGAAAATTGGTAGGCATGTTCCTTTCATGGAATAGAGTTCCTCTAACAAAGAGTGAAACGAAAATTGACCCCTAAGGATGTTTGCGAGGGGTCAAGAGGAGTTACAGAAAAAAATTAATGTTTTTAATTGTTAGACCCATATACTTGAAATTTGTTAAGCATGTTTCTTTTGTTGAATAGAGATCCACTAAGAATGTATTTTAAGTAAATCAAGTTCTTAGGGGGTGTGCAGGGGGTTACTGGGACGTATTGACAAAAAAAAATTACTTTTTTCGAGCTTCAAGGACTATAATAATGAAATTTGGTTTGCATTTTTCTTTTGTTGAATTGAAATCCTCTAAGAGCGGTTATTTTGGAAAACGGCTCTCAACGGGATTACGGGGATATTGATAGTAAAACTTCTTTTTTCCTGTTAGATTTAGACTTGAAATTTGGCTTGCATGTTCAATTTACGGAGTAGAGATCCACCGAAAATTGGTTTTGCGGGAAACCACTTGGTTTTTGGGTTACGAAAGAGCAAATATCATTCTATACTTCAATTTTAGAGATTTTTAGAAAATACAAACTAGATGAGTTCTGCCCTTTTTTTTTGCGACAGTTAAAGGTATAAGTATATTTTTCAATATAATTGAATTCTTAATGCTAGGACTTAGATATCAATAATTTATACATATATATAAGCAGTAAAAATTTATAAGACATCATGAAATACCCAGCGAAGCGGGCGGGTAACAGCTAGTTCTCTTATATAGGGCAGACCTCGAATATACTATCAATATTAGACTAAATCAGCATAGATCTGATTCTATGAGATTTGAGTGTAACAAAAATCAGAGTAAGTTTGAGATCGGGCACTTTAACAAACATGGATTTAATAACATAGCTGTACACATACTTAAAATAGTGCCAAATACCAAACAGAGATTGTGGTTCGAAAACTTTTGTATAGGTGCATTTAGAACATTTTATCCTTATGGTCTGAATATTGTCTGGAACAACAGAAATATTTTCCCATCATTTAAACAAAAATCTGAAGAGTCATTATATATTCCGAAATTAGATAAATCTTTTGGTAACAACATTAAAGTTGGAATCTCAAGAATTTCAAGATCTAAGCGTGTAAAGAGAGTTACATGAAACAGCACTACTCTCAAGAGGTCTATGTTGGCGTTGGCTAATAAATTTGATGATAACTTTAATGCAGGCTTAATTAAATCTTTTATGTTTGGAATGAATAAAACAGAAATTAAAATTATGACAGATATTTTAAGCAGATGTAAGTTTTTGGATTCCCATGGTATGCATATGATTAGAGATCTTAATAATTATCTAGTACAAAAAATGAATATCAAATTACATGCAGTAGAAAATTACGCTACAGAATATTGTACCAGGTTGTTTATGAATAAATCCTTTAACAAAATTAATTTTTCAGGTATATTTCAGAAATATCAATCCCTTTTTCCTATTCAAAATATTATTATTTAAAAGACTTTCAAATATAACAAGAAACTTGGCAGATTTATTTTCAATTATAATCAAGTTTCGGAGCTCCTATGTCCGGAGCAATGTAAATGCTATTTATATTGTGATTATATCGATGAATATCATCAGCACGTTGTCACTGGAGACCTTGGCATTGTAAAAGATGATTTATTGAGAAATTTTATGGAAAAAGATACTGACTTTAGACTTATGATCACAAAAAATAAATCCAACGTTGTAAAACGAATCACAAGAGATTTGGATACTTTCTACCTTAAAATGGCTATTAAATACGGAATGCCGATAGAAGCATTCAATCAATTTAGATCTCTTGTTGCAATAGAAATTGGAAAATTGGATTTCAACGTTGAAAATGAAATTATGTATAAAGACCTTAAAGTATCGATAGATAATATTCAAAAGGATTTCGTGATAACTTATGTTGATAAAGTCTCTGCTAATTATGCAATAATATGTAAATATTTTTATAGTAAATTATTAAGTGATCATATTTTAAAGAATAATGCATTTCAAAAGTCGATTCACAGCAATAGAGAAGATGATAATCGTCTTTTGGCTTTAAACAAAAGATTAAATATTCATCTCAAAACTATTAAATACCCACGAATTGTTTTTAACACCAAAATTCCACAAAAGTCCAATAAAATTCCGTAGTATTACTAATGGGTATAATACATATATAACGAAGTCTGGGAAGATTTTACAATCCCTTCTTCAAAATACTATCGATAGCTTTCAACACACAGCAATAATTAAAAATAGCTTAGAGATTGTTAGAGTCACGAAGGATATGACAGTTTTTTCCATGCACGCCTTTGACTTCGAGCACCTTTTTAATGCTATTGATATAGATGATATGATTAGAGAGTTCTACATTTAATTTATGATAAATATGAATTGCATAATTCAATGAAAAAGGAAAAATTTGATATCCTGGTTAATCTTGTTTTACAAGAAAATTTCATAGCATGTGATCAAAATCTTTATAAACAGATCAGAGGATTACCTCAGGGTGGTCCTGCCAGTAATAGTTTAGCTAACCTGTATTTACATTTTTTTTAAATTGATCATATTTTTAATGAATCTTTCTTACTTTATCGTTATATAGATGATATAATAATTTTTGGTAAAAATAGTGAATTCAAACCAAATATTATGTTCTACACTGACAATCTCAACCTTCTTAAAACTAATTTTAACTCTAATATGGTTGAATTCCTGGATTTAGACTTGCATCTTATTGACAATAGAGTAGTCTGTAACATTTATGACAAAAGAGATTCTTTTAGTTTCTATGTAATTAAAATTCCTGTATATGGAACAGTAATTTGCATCTATCAATTTACAGAAATATTGTTTTGAATTTTTTACTTAGGAATGATAACTTAACTACCAACAAAATAGATAAATTTAATAATATCAAGAAATTCTTCCAATGCTGCTTAGATCATGACTATCCTTTTAACTTCTTAAGAACATATATTCATCACAAATACATTAATCGTCTTGCTATTTCTGATTTCAAAACCACCATACAACAATAGGATCTCAAAGTCAGCATATTAGTGGTTTTGCTGTGAAGATTCTGTTTTAACACTCTTCGCACAGTTTATATTTTTTCCACACCCTTCTTAAAAATCTTATAAAATGAAAAATTTCTACATTTTTGGTAACCAAACCAAATTTCTACATTTTGACAACCAACAAATTTTCTACATTTGTGACAACCAACCAAGTTATAGCCTACCAAATTTGATTGTAATCTTTCTTGGCGTCTTCCTTACAAGCTGGTATAAAGGATGCGTTTAAGTGCAATTTAGATTTTTATCACAACATATAAAAGCTTTCCATCGGTTTCAAGACTGTTGGAGCTCCTGGAATAAGCTCTGTGAGCAGAAGTTTTGAAAAATCTTTTTGGAAGAATCCTTTTATTGGGTAATTCTTTTGATATTTTTCTGCTTAAACATTTTGGGAGAATTTTTTGCTTAATAGTAGTCGGTTGTTCTTTCATATTTCTATGAGATTTTTATACTTTGGATTTTTTATACTTTGAATTTTTTATACTTAGAATTTTTATACTTTAAATTTCTATTTATTTTATTTTGGTCTTTCCTACCGAGTTGCAAAGGGGGAAGGTTGGCGCCTTCAAACTAGTTTAACCCCACTTATTCGGCCCTAAGCCCGAAATTGCGTTTTGACTCGCTAGGTTCTTATTTGTATTTCATTAGATTTGATCTTCAATTTTTTATTAAGTATTTCCTGTTATGTTCTATATTTTATATATATTTCTTCCATATATATATATATATACTGGTGTCCAAAAGTTAAGCATAATTGATAATTATATGAATAAAGAAGGAACTGTAAATCATAATGGCGGGAAACGTGATATGCCAGTGTAAAATGGTAATAAAATAAGGAAGCAAATCAAAAGAATGATAATAATTAATTTTACTATCCAAAGTAGCACTTTGAAAGAAAACTGAGCATAGCAAGGATTCACACTTTAAAGAAAAAATGAAAGAAAACATTAAATAAAATACTGATGCTGCAGTTTAATAAGGCGTGTGTTCACCTCTGACAGCCAAGCACGCTGCACAGCGATTTACCATTCTTGCTATGAGATGATGAATAAGTTGTGGGCTCAAACGGTTCCAAGCTTCTTGGAGAGCTCTCTTCAGATCTGTAACGGAGCTTGGTGGGTGAGAAA
>BMAO01019172.1:0-19877 GCA_019973975.1 Trichonephila clavata | reverse complement strand
TGTGAAACTATTAAAAACCAATTGCAATATAGAGTCAGAAAATTTCCTTGATCTAGAATTAAAAGTTGAAAATAATATGCTAAAAAGTAATATTTTTGATAAAAGAGACTCTTTGATTTTAATGTTATAAAAATGCCATATTGGAATAGTACCCTTCACATTTCAATTTTTAGAAATATCATTCTAAACTATATAAAAAGAAATAATGATTTAGTATCTGAAGAAGTATTGAGAATTAATAATTATAAAAAATTCTTTTCAAAGTTGCCTAGACTATAACTATCCAGCTAATTTTATTTATAAATATATGTCATCAAAGTTATAGCTATTTAATTATTTTTATTTTAAGTATTCATTTCTATTTATTTTATAGTATATAATTTTATTGTTATATTTCTTAATATATTTAGTCTATAGTATATAATATTCTTAATATATGCTTATATTAAGTTTAGTTACTAAAAATATACATAGATGGCGCCTTTATTCTTAGTATTGCTGTGTTTTTTTGATGCAGTGAGTCAGTACATTGTGGAATCTGTATACATCGGGTAAGATTAGAGTTTCTTTGCTCATTTACATTATTGTTAATTATGGTTATATTCATTATTAACCTCTCTTGCAAATATTTTTGTTTATACATATTTATATTTGTCTATTTCTTCCGGATTCCTATGGTAATTTAATATTGCAATTTCTATTCTATTGCTGTTATATTCACCGACGTGGGTTTTAGGCTTTTGCCTTAGTTTATACTGGAAGCTATTATGTAGAAACAATTTCTGCTGCAGGAGAAGGTTGAGATCTCACAAACAATGTTTAATCCTGTTTCACTGTCCTAAACCAGTGACAGCTTGAGAAATCATAATAGTTTCCCCCGCTAGATACATTTCTTTTTGGTTTGTCATGGTTCCATGTTCTTGGTTCTTCCGGTCTGATCTTAGGATGCTTGGGATTTATTAGTCTTCTTTTGAATTATTTATTGCTATATCTTTTTTGCATTAATATGGCTGCATTTGCGCCTATTTATGTATAAAAATTACTACTTATAAATGACTTATATAAAAAATGTTTCTGACATTGTATATACAAGCTTTATGCTTATAATCAGTATTGTAATAAGTTTTGTTATAATATTTGGTTATTTTATTTTATTTTACTTTTTTCTTCTTATTTCAATTTTTTACTTTGTTTTTAATTAATACATCTTTGGTTTTTATTACTTTTATATTGCTGGATTTTTGTGTATGTTTTCCATTTTACTCAAGTTTTTTTCTATTTTTTCATATTTATTCGGAAATTTTCTTATTTATTATATTTTCTTTTATGCTTATTTTGTTATATATTGTTCAAAATGTTTATTTGTGCTCTATTAATACACTAGTTTTCTAGTTCAAGTATAAAAATTTTTTATGACAGTAAGCTTAACATTATTTTAGCGACTGGCAATTAGATCAGCTTTTTTAGCCTATCTATGCTCGGTGTCACACTATTATGGTATGTGTGATATCGTCAAACAGTGACCATAGATTGTAGGTAGTTTTTCGAAATTGTTTTTGAAAAAAAATTTCCTGTTTTTTAATCCTTTGTGATAGGTACGAGCTCTTCTCCATTTTTTTGTTTACTTCGATTGAGTAGACAATTCGCTTATTATTCGACTGTTTTGAGGTTTACACTGGTTTATATTTTGCATGTTCTACAATATGAATCACTGTTATAGTCATCATTCTAATATGTTTAAGAATGAATTGGACAAAGAAGGCACTAGGTATGATTTGAATTATTATTCATACCACGCGGAGTGTAAGACTCCCCTATATAATAATAAATCCTATAGATCCAGAACATTCTGGAATTCTAATTACGTAAACAACTATGATTATCTTAATACTGATTATGCTATAAAAAATATTGTTGCTAAAGAGAACAAACAATTTTGTTTAACTACTCATGAGTATGTTAATAAATATTTTAATATCACCAACTCTAAAAATAATTCTTCTATTGTTGATAGTCATTATACCCCGAATATTCATTTCGCTACAATAAATGTAAAGATAAAAGATGTAAAACATGCCCCATGATCAATTATGAACAGTTGGATACCAACTCCAACTTTATATTCTGTAAGTCTTTTAATTGTGTCTATATGTTGAATTGTAAAAAATGTAATTATAAATATATTGGTCAGACTTCTACACACTTAAATATTCGAATTAATCTTCACAGATCTCATACTAAGCATTACACTAATAAATATAATAACAATACTATTGAAATAAGACACTTTCACCTGCATGGGTTTGATAATATTGATATATCCATTCTCAGAATTGTTCCCTTTTTAAAAGATAGATTATGGTGGGAAAACCATTTTATTCATTTCTATAATACAACATATCCTCATGGACTGAACACATTATATAATGGCAAAAATGTTTTGCAATGCATACAGCAAAAAGATAACAAAGAATTTTTTTATAATTGTCATAATATAATAATATTAATAAAATAGCCAAGAGAACAAAAAGAGGTAAAAGGAATAAAAGAAAAAGTAGAGATTCCAAGGATATTACAGCTAAAATTAATGAATTCTGTAGTAATTTTGAAACTGTTTATAACATTAATCAAATAAAAAATTTCATGTTTGGTTTGAATAAAAAAGAAATCAAACTTTTTAATTATATACTTAGCTACGATAACTTTATAGAATGTCAAGCCTTGCATGTTATGAAAGATTTTTGTAATTTCTTAATCAGTAAGTTTAATATATCAATACATGATAATGTTTTAAATTCTACAACTGAATACTGTAACATCCTTTTCATGAATAAATCCTATAATCATGTAAACTTTACTAAAGTGTTTGAGAAGTATATTCAATTTTTCCCAGTAAAAAAACATTAACATTAAAAAGGCATTTAAATATAATAAGAAAATTGGTAGATCCATCTTTAACTACAATTCTAATAATTTGCAACATAATAATATTGTATGTAATTGTCATAATTATGAAAATTTCATTGATGAATATCATAAACATGTCATATCTGGTAATTTAAATATTATTAAAGATAAAACTCTCAGAGAATTAATGGTAAAGGGTACTGGCTTTAGAATTATGCGTTCTAATAATAATAAAGCTATTAAAGCACAAATTTCTAAAGATATTAATAACTTCATTACAAAAATAGCAATTAAATACAACTTTCCTTTCGAAGCATTCAATGAGTTTAAATGCAAAGTTTTGAGTGAGTTACTTAATCTTAACTATAAAACTGATAAAAATATTTCTTATAAAGATATAAAACAACAAATTTCAAATCTTCAAAAAGATTTCATTATTGTATATGTAGATAAAGTTCAGGGCAACTATGCAATCATTTGCAAATGGTTTTATAACTTTATACTTAACAAACAGTTTCAAAACAATAATGCGTTTATTAAATCTAATAGCAGCAATAGAGAAATCAGTAACCGTATTTCAGCTTTTTATAAAAAACTAGATTTATATACAAAGAATATCAAATTTCCTTATATTTTTCTTACACCAAAATTTCATAAGTGTCCAATTAAATTCGGAACTATTACTAATGGTTTTAATACCTATATTACACAACCAGGCAAGGTGTTTCAAAAAGTTATACAACACACTCTAGACAATATCTCCAACTCCATTATTGTAAAGAATAGTAAAGATATTGTTGAGTATATGCAAGGTAAGAGTGTTAAATCTTTGCATAGCTTTGATTTTGAAGACTTATTCAACTCTATTGATATAGAGGATATGATTAAAGTACTTAGAAATGTTTATATTAAATATTCATTAAATAAATTGATTAACTATGATAAATATAATATTATTATACAATTTGTTTTGAAAGAAAATTACATATTTCATAATGACTCATATTATCAACAAATTAAAGGTCTGCCACAGGGTGGCCCAGCTAGTAATAGTCTGGCTAATATCTATTTACACTATTACGAGAATGAAAAAATTGATACAGACTCTTGTTACTTTTTTAGATACATCGATGATCTTATTATTTTCAGTAATAAAGTTGACTTTACTCCTATATTTGATTATTATCCAACCTACCTGAAACTATTAAAAACCAATTGCAATATAGAGTCAGCAAATTTCCTTGATCTAGAATTAAAAGTTGAAAATAATATGCTAAAAAGTAATATTTTTGATAAAAGAGACTCTTTTGATTTTAATGTTATAAAAATGCCATATTGGAATAGTACCCTTCACATTTCAATTTTTAGAAATATCATTCTAAACTATATAAAAAGAAATAATGATTTAGTATCTGAAGAAGTATTGAGAATTAATAATTATAAAAAATTCTTTCAAAGTTGCCTAGACTATAACTATCCAGCTAATTTTATTTATAAATATATGTCATCAAAGTTATAGCTATTTAATTATTTTTATTTTAAGTATTCATTTCTATTTATTTTATAGTATATAATTTTATTGTTATATTTCTTAATATATTTAGTCTATAGTATATAATATTCTTAATATATGCTTATATTAAGTTTAGTTACTAAAAATATACATAGATGGCGCCTTTATTCTTAGTATTGCTGTGTTTTTTTTGATGCAGTGAGTCAGTACATTGTGGAATCTGTATACATCGGGTAAGATTAGAGTTTCTTTGCTCATTTACATTATTGTTAATTATGGTTATATTCATTATTAACCTCTCTTGCAAATATTTTTGTTTATACATATTTATATTTGTCTATTTCTTCCGGATTCCTATGGTAATTTAATATTGCAATTTCTATTCTATTGCTGTTATATTCACCGACGTGGGTTTTAGGCTTTTGCCTTAGTTTATACTGGAAGCTATTATGTAGAAACAATTTCTGCTGCAGGAGAAGGTTGAGATCTCACAAACAATGTTTAATCCTGTTTCACTGTCCTAAACCAGTGACAGCTCGAGAAATCATAATAGTTTTCCCCGCTAGATACATTTCTTTTTGGTTTGTCATGGTTCCATGTTCTTGGTTCCTCCGGTCTGTTCATAGGATGCTTGGGATTTATTAGTCTTCTTTTGAATTATTTATTGCTATATATATATATATATATATATATATATAAACCATTTTTTTTCTTTCAGATTTATAAAAATAAACTTTTTAAAGCCAAATCTTGTCGGAAACTTATACAAAATATTTATACAGTATTTTTTTCTTACTTTTGTATGAAATGTATTTAAATTATCATTTATGCTTAAACATTCTGAGAAAAAAAATTTTTAAATGTACCCATACTTATTTTTAAAAAGAAAGTATCTCAACATAAATTAAACTAACAAACAATATAAATAAAATTAACTCAAATTAAACATTTAAAAAATCATTTTATTCAGATTCTCATACTATTCAAAATAATCAGGTGGATGTAACATTTCTCTTACTTCTCTTAAAATATTATCTAGGCAAAGATTTTCCAAAAGTTCTTCAGTTACAAAATTTATAAATTCCAATAATAAAAAGTGCTCATTTTTTTTTTCAAAAAAAAGATTATAAAAAATATTCAAGAAAACGATTTAAAACATTCCACAGCCCTCTTGTAGAATCAAGATCAGACCCGCCGCCTGCGCCGCCTCTACAGGAGAAAAACAACTCAACTCCCCCATCAACTATAAAACCAAAACCATAGCAGGAGGGGAACAACTCAACTCCACGCAGCATCCACAGGAGGAAAACAACTCCGCGCCTGCGCCTGCGCCTGCGCCTGTGCCTCTACAGGATGAAAACAACTCAACTCTGCGCCGGCACCTCCACCGCGCCTTTACCGCGCCTGCGCCTGTGCCTCCACCACGCCTGCGTCTGCGCCTTTACCGCGCCTGTGCCTCCACCGAGCCTGCGCCTGTGCCTCCACCTCCACCGCGCCTTACCGCGCCTGCGCCTGTGCCTCCACCACGCCTGCGTCTGCGCCTTTACCGCGCCTGTGCCTCCACCGAGCCTGCGCCTGTGCCTCCACCACGCCTGCGCCTTTACCGCGCCTGTGCCTGTGCCTCCACCGCGCCTGCGCGCCTTTACCGCAGAATCGGCTTTTCTTACCTACTATGGGCGTACACAAAATTTTTTATGGGGGAGGGGGATTAAATTTAAAAAGCGAGAGATAAAAGTGCTGAGGTGTAATATTTATGCTAAAGATTAAAAATCTGCTGGCCTATGAGGAAAGAGGAGACGGGGAATTGAACATTTCGTCCTTGTGTTTAGATAGAGTCTAAAGGAATTTAAGATACCAAAAAGAGTGTTGTAGATTGCAGTAAAGCACACTGCGAAAAACCGGTATTCAGAATTGAGAACAAAATACTCACTTTTGAATACCTCACATACTCAAAATGGCTCCGATGCAAACATACTTAAAATTTGAGAATCGCACATACTCATTTTTGGCAACAAGTACATACTCAAAATTGAAACTTGACACACTCATGTTAGAATCTGTTACTGGATCAAATTTGAGAATGAATCAACAAAATGAGTATGTAATTTACTCATTTTTGAGTTTGTTGGTTTTAAATAATGAGTATGTATCGTATTTATTTTCGATACTGTTGTATCTAATACGAGTTTTTAACAGAAATTATGAATCCCAATTTTAAAGGATAAAAATGTGTGATATCTAAGTTGTAAATTTCATTTTTTCCATCTTATATATTATTTGATCTACATCCTACGAAGTTTTTACCACTTTACTGCGAAAGTCAAAATTTTTTTATTACTGTGTGAAACAAAAAGGTTCTTACGTATCATCGCATAAGTGCCAAAGTTCAAAATAATTCGCCAAGTTGGCAACTTCGATTTCCCACTTCTCGTACTTGCTGAATTAGCTATCATGTGCCTCTTTTTTTAAAAATTTTTTTTGTCGCCAATACGTAAGTTTCAACAAAAATATAATTTATAGTTTTAAAAATGCAATTGCTGTGTCATCATAAACTGAAATTTTTCGAACTTTACCTCAAATTTAAATCTTTGAAAAGAACGAAAATAGATTCTATGCAATGTGTAAGCAATTTGGTTCATTAAAAGTTATATTTATGTTTCTAGAAGCAATATAATGTTTCTTTAAGAAATCCTATACAAGCAGAACATTAACTTTTATTTGAAATCAGTCTTTCATAAGAAGTATCTTGGAAACATTATGATGAATAACAAATTTTTCGTAGTAAAAATTTCTAAGCACAAAGTAAGAAAGGAATATTTTTTTTACATGTTATGTCTGCAACATGAAAAACTTCTGAAACTTAAAAACCCGTCTAAAAATAACACTCATTATTCACTGGTGAGTAGGTATTTTTTTTATCAATTGTTCTGTTTAAATTGATACATTCACAACCTCTGCTCTCAACACTGATCAACCGAGATACTGAGATTCCCTTTTAGTCCATCCTGGTAGAAATAATGCATAGTAATATATGTTACAAATTAAGATCTCGCTTTTATACCAACTGATTTTGTACTCTCCTATCACCAAAGAAAACAAATATTATAGTTTTTAAGTTAATGTTTTTTTTAAATCAAAAATTAAAATGTGTTTAAAAAATTTAGTCCTTAAAAGAATGCAAAAAAAAAAAAAAAAAAAAAAAAAAAAAAAAACTGACACAGTAGATTTTTACATTTACAAAACATTTTAAATGCACAAAACTTTAACCAAAAGGAAAGAGTTTTTAGAGAAGTTTTCAGAACTTATTTAGAAGAAAAATAACATCTAAGGACCGTAGAGAGAGAACCATAATCTAGCCATTTTACTTAGTGTACAGCATTTTTTTAATGATACACAGAAAACAAAAATAAAACAAAACAAATCATATTTTTGAAATATTTATTCTGGAAATTGTACACATACATATAAGTCAACAGAAATAATAAGTGTAATTTTTCAAGCAACATACCTTCATACATAATAAATTACTTTTATTAAATTTTTTTATAAACACTATTTATATATATAATCCATATTAAAGTCAACTCCATCCTTACTTGTACAGCATAGCTTATGTTTTAATATAATTTACATCACAAATGATCATTTTAAATATAGGAAGTTCTAATGTATACAGGCACATAATTAAAAATTTTATTTTTATTTTTATCGAATCAAAGCATTTTTGAAGTTACTAAATATACGTGAAAATGCCTTTCAAACAGTGTTGTTTCAAATAAATTACATGTTAGGATACACGAATCCTCTAAATTATATATGCTGAAGAATTTATACATAGCTGGTTCTAAGAGGAATCTTAAAAGTTTCCTCATTGTTCCAGTTGTAAAAAGATAAATGTTATGAATCCAGTTCTTTGAATGTTTTATTAAAATATTCGAGGGATTTGAGTATATTGAAAATAAGTCAAATATAATTTTCAATATATCCAAAAATTCCAAATTTTATTTGTGATTAAGGAACATCGAAAAATGCCTCACTTAAAAATAAAGTTGAAGTAAAATTACAATTAGCTGCCAGTGAAAAAAGAATTATTTCAGATAGATTTACTATCATGGTCATGAAAATTTGCATCATAAACATCTGTAATAAAACATACAGCCGTCAAATTATTTAACCTGTCTGTAAACTATTTTCATTTTGCTGCCATGCTTATCACTTTTTATAATGGCCAAAATAAGCAAAATCTCAATCAAGAATAAGAATTTTTTAAAAAATATATTAGAAAACAAAGACAGAAAGTGCAAATTTGGTAATCCTTTTAGTCCACAAAAATTGAAAGCGGAGCTCTCTAATATTCTTTTAATAAAAGTACTCACCAATAATATTTTCAATATCCATTTATGAATAAATGACAGAAGACTGAAACTGCCATCTAGACAACAGGAAGCATGGAAATGTTTATATATAAGTTTGTGAAAAAAATCTACTTATAATCATCTGAAATTAATAAGGATACTGGCATAAATATAAATCAATAAAAATTCATTTTAATGTACTATAATAATAATAATATCAAATAATATACATAATAAATAATAAAATAAAATTACAAAAGAGAATAAAATCCAAAAATATAACAAAAAAAATTGATGGCAATCACAGAACCAAATTTAAAAATATTGGTAACCATATTGTAATGTTATCGCCCAACTTGACGATTATCAACAACATTTGGTACGTAGTGTACCAATATCAAATCAGAACATTAATTTCTATACTCAAAAACTAAAAACGATAAGTTGTCTCCTTTTCCCTACAACTTGAAAAGTAAAAAAAAGTCATTTAAGGATGGTTTCTGCAACCTATTTTGTTATTCTGCTTTTGTAATTCCATGGGGAAAAAACTTGATATTAAAAGCCAAAAAGTATAATTGAATATGAATAGGTATTATGATAATTTTCTGAGATACAAAGCTCTTTTACTTTTCCCCCACTGAAACAATCGAGGGCCAAGTTTATGAATTAGATTTCAACACCTCATTATCTAAAGAGAAGAAATTTTTTTCATCTATGCTTTCATTTGTTAAAATATTTATGTTAATAAATATATTTTTTCAGCTACTACAGTAAAAATAAAAGCACGAAAGTAACTTGTTTCATTATAATGGTGCTTCCTGTATGTCAGACTGAACAGATTTCTTGTATTTTTCCAGTCATGTACAACATACCGGCAAAATCCTAGGAGAGCCCACACTAGGCAATAAACCGAAAAAAGCACCACGCGAAAATGACTATGGCGGCAAGTGAATATAGCGGGACAAGGGGGATGCGTAATGAAAATATACGTAAACAATACAGAAATTAATCAAATATATTTAAGATAAAAAATAAAAAAACAGCACTTACTTTCTTACTGCTGACCGAGTGGAAGATACAGCATAACAGACCATGAATTCCTTCTTGTACTTCTGCAAACATTGTTCACATATAATCTCATTCGCTCATTACATTTTAGACATTCATAATTCGAAGCAATCAATCCTTCCTTCGTACATTATTCAATCAATTCTTTCTTACCTTTTGCATTCAACAAAGTAAAAAATTCTTAGGTATACTCACTCATTAACGCAGCTAGCCCAACGGCAAAATTCCTAGCCTTCAAAATGGCAAAATACGAAAATTCCAGAAATCGCTACGTTTACCATATCTAGTGTAACAAAGTAGGGTTACCAAGATGATGCAATTATCACCAATCAA
This sequence comes from Trichonephila clavata, assembly GCA_019973975.1. Taxonomy (NCBI): domain Eukaryota; kingdom Metazoa; phylum Arthropoda; class Arachnida; order Araneae; family Nephilidae; genus Trichonephila; species Trichonephila clavata. The sequence continues at coordinate 9,701 of BMAO01019172.1, read as the reverse complement.
AATAATTTGCGCCAAGGGTGTGGGCTCTACTAGGATCCTACAAGCGAGAATATATGAATCGAAGCACATGGTTGTGTTAATTTAGCGTGTACTACACGTGGAAAATCAGGGTCACCCACTTAGCGAATTATCTTAAACGTTGACATAGTTTCAATAATATGTAAGTACCTAAATTTTCTCTCTCTCAACCTTCCTTTAATAAATAAAAGCGTAAAATATATTTAATCAGGTTGAATTTCAAGAATCTGACGTATATCTCATTCATTTTCATCCATATAAACAGAACACTATGGTCACATTAAAGTTGTATTATAAACCAGAAGATAAATGACTATGTCTGTTTATTATTATAAAAAATATTAATTTAATAAGATTTTTTATAGAAATATCACAATTGTTTTTGACAAAGCAAAGCATTATGGTATTGAAAGTATAGCCTATTTGCACTGTGTTATAAGATAAATCGGTACTTACATCTAACAACAATTGTCAACGTTCAGGTAACTCGCCAAGTTGGCAATACCAATTTCCCAGGTGTCATGTGCACTGAATTGGCAATCATGTGCTTCGTTTCATATATCACCAAAAGGTTGTGATAATATGTAAATACTAATAAATCTAATTTTAAGAATGTAAATCAATTATTAATCAGACAAAATGTTAATTTAATATTAGTAGTTAAGTAGATTTAATTTGTATACGTAATGTCTAAACCGAAGAGTAAAAACTTTCTTGAAATATATTACGTTCAATTTTATAGCTAATTTTGCTCATTCTGTTCAGTTAATTTTGATTCATTCACTTTTTGAAAATGAGAGTGAAAGGAATCATAAAATAAGTGTATTGAAATTGTTGAAACTAAGACATTTTCCATTACTTAATTAATAAGCCAAAAAGGTACTTTAAAATTCTCAAGTAATTAGTCCTAAAAAGATTAATAATTGTCAACAAAAACTTATTTTGTAAACTTACCTTTTTTTTAAGACATGCAAACCCTTTTAGAGTTCAGTATGAAACTAAAATTATTCCCAACTAGCAAAAGAATACTTAAAATTATTATTTGTCTAAAACACAAGTGCTTTGGGGCAAAAATATTTTGCACGTAGAAATAAAGTAATTTTTTGGCTTTTAAAAATGTAAGTAAAATTTAAATCCTGAATCTTTTTAGTACTGATTTGGATACAATGGGTTGTCTAAAGTTGTATTTATTTCAACATGCAAGGCATCTTCTACTAACAGTGCTAATTGATAAAAACTTAATACCATGTTCAGTCAATTGGGAAAACCATATTGTATATTCAAACATGTTAAGGCTTCAATTCATACAAGCACATTCTACTGTAAATCAATAGTTTTATTTCATGTAACATAATGGTTATTGGTTGCACCTTTCAAAGCAGAATTTAAAATGGGGTTTTAGAAGTTGGCTATGTGTCATGACATAAATAAAGTTGCTTAATTTTGGGTTAAAGTGTTGGATTTGGCGACCGGAATCAATCGCCGAAAAACTTAATTTGAATACATTAAAAGGAAAGTTTACTATTTATTTATTTTCATTGCAAAATGCCACTTTGTAATTTTACGTAAGACCTCTCGCTAAATTAAGTTGCTTGGTACCTTATTAAATAATCCGCCAAAATAATGGGAACATTTAGAGAGTGTGATTTTACCACCCAACATTTTTAACTTCTATTGAAAACAAGTCACATACTTTTTAGGTTTACAAAAAAGAGAAAATTAAAAATAACAACAAATAGACAACAACAGTATTCATTTTAATACCCATATGTTCCTCTGCGTGTAGCGTGGTAGATACGAAATATAGTTAGGAAGATTTAAGAGAATTAAATTTGTTGTTGAACCCCGATTTTTAAAATATATAGCCAGAAGATGAAAAAGAGCTTCTGTAATCCTGAATAACTTTTTAATTTTTCCGAGAGTGTTAATTAACATTTTTTGGGGGTTTTGAGTACATGCACTGTATCACATCTAAAAAGGCATGCATTGAAATCTGATACAAACATACTCATTTTAAAATGAGTATGTCTACGTGTTCATTTTTGAGTAAGTCTTTTTTCTCCTTGCAGTGCGTCTAAAACTTTCAACATTTGCGACCCAATTTTCAGTGATACCTTTCATCGCGCCCCCTTCTTACTATAACAATATATTGAATGCAGGCAAAACAGCAATCAGGGACATCTCAAGACGCCCCTATGCAAAAGTAGGCCTGGTCTGAGATCTTTAAAAGCATGCATTTTCAAATGCACCTTCAAAGGGTATTTTGAAACAAGCCTTTGAAACAAAGTTTTGAAACAAAGGCCCTGGCCCCATGCCTTAAGACGTCCCTGACTATAATACAATACGACTTTAATTATAAACCCCGCACTAATTATCAAGATAAATAGTAAGTTTTGTATATGACAAGCCCAGGGGAGTCACTAGTAATTACTAAACTTGTTTTTAATTGAATATTGATAAAATAATTATCAAATACTTAGTTCAGTACTGATACATTTATAAGTGCTGTGTATAAAATAAGTGAGAACGTGTATTTAATTTTTTATTATATAAAGATGCATTTTACATTGAAATTTTTTAAAATTGTAAATTGTAATTGATAATTATATTAAATCTTTGATTTTCGATTTTTCGCGATATGCCTGCACCCCCAAGTAGGGTTATCCTGCCCTCCTAGGGGACGCGCCCCACAGTTTGAGAAACGCTGCGATAAAGAATTTATTTCGAGTTTTGAGAACAATTTTATAACAATATACATGAAACAAAACATGATTTGGGGAAGAAAAGCCAAGCGATTTACATAATAATTTGTCATTTCACCCAAAACTGATATGATTAAAATCTTATTATAGTGATCGACAAACTACACCTTGCGAAACAGAAAAAGCTAGCCTCTAGATCAGAGGTTCCCAAACTTTTTTGTGTCATAGACCCCTTGCTATGTTTTCCGATTTGGGGTAGACCCCTGCTTAATTAATATTGAATTTTTGGAAATTTATCAACTTAAATGTCTTTTTGACAGTTGGTACTACTATTTTAAATGAATTAAATTTCTAACTGTAATGAAGTATAGTAATTAAAATTTAAAAAAGCGCATGTTAAATAAATTAAAAGTTAATTAATACATAAAATAAATGTTAAATAAAAATAAATGAATGAATGATTTTAAAGGGAGAGATGAGTCTGGTACTACAATAACAAATTTTCAACATTTGGTTTTGATATTGTCAGTTTTAACCTTAAGGGTCCCGTAGACAGAAATTCCAACTCTAAAACGATGAAAGCGCCCTCTTCTGGGAGGGGGGAATGGGCGTTCCTAAAAGAAAGGCCAAGTACTCATGAGTACTGGTCTTAATGATCGGAGGTAAATAGTTCCTTCATAAAAGATAAATTATATGCCTTTTTTTCTTAATTTTCAATATTTTCTTGACTTTGAAATAAACATATTTTTCAAGCTATTATTTTTCCAAATTTGCATTTACTTGATCCCATTTTCTGATGATTATGTTCTGACAGCTGTCATGATGAAAGAAAATGACGTCACAGAATCATACAAGCCTCTTCTACAACAGTTGAGAGAGGGATTCTAAGTGCAAAGGGAGCTCGAGACAGGACCCCCCCCCTCTCTTTCGCCTTCTATTTTTGTTCTTGTAGGGTCCAGTTTACAACCAACTGAAGACTATTTATATGACAACTGACCCCTCTTTTACTGCCCACCCCATGGCAGTTTTCAATTACATGAAAACTGTGCCCGACATTCTAGTTGTACAAAGAAACTGCTTTTTTTCCGCTGTTTCGTTTCTGTTTTGAGGAACATCAGTTTTTCATTTGAATTTTATAAAAATATAAGTTTTAGTTAAGGCAAAAACCGTTATATATATATATATTTCTATACATTCAAAACAATTTTCTGTGATATTCTTCAATACTAAATTGCATCAAAATCCTTTTTTAAACAGTTTAATGACAAGAAAAATTTATAAAATTAATGGAATGAATAGTGTAATGTGATTTAAATTATTCTCTTTCCTGAAATATTTCAGGTCAGTTCTTTATTTCCGATTCAGTTCAATAATTTTATTTAAAAACGGTTTAAGACATGTAACAAAAAAAAAATCTTATATAAATTTAATAAAGTACAGTGGCGTAACTACCAATGGGCTAGGTAGTGCCGTGCCAATGGGCTAGGTAGGGACCCTCACGCCTTGACCACCAAGCAAGTCGAGCTTGCGATAATTTCTCCCATAATTGAGGTATAAATATAAAAGATTGTTACATTGCTGTAATCATGGCAACTCCGTTGAAAGTAATTTCAAACTTGTAAGGAATTCCCCTAAATTCTTTCCTTTGTTTGTGTATAGTGTTGCGAATTTTACTTATTAAAAAGTTTATATTATTTTTCAATTTTTTCATTTTTCTAATCTTTACTTGAAAATAAACATCAAGTTCCATGAAATGTCTTACCATACATCTAAAAAAACTACACAGGAAGCTATTTCTTCTTGGTCATTTTATTTTTTATAACAATATGATTCATAATAAGCTATTTTCAATGTTTCACAATCTGGTATCTGCAACAGACTGATGTAATTTTGACCCCCCTCCTCTGTTTTTTCGTGTGTTTTATTTTAAATAATTATAATAATTTTGTATTATATTTTCTTGTTTGTGCATATTCCTTTTATCATTTCCTGTCTATCACATGTCAAATCGAACCTGGGCAATCACTAAATTCACAAGAAAACTCATATGCGTACATGTAAGTAGTTGGTAGCTTTGCTTTCCTATGTTCTGCAGAGCTTGACACAGGGCTGATGTGAACCAGCTTTGTATATATATATATATATATATATATATATATATATATATATATATATATATAATTCTTTTGATATTTTTCTGCTTAAACATTTTGGGAGAATTTTTTGCTTAATAGTAGTCGGTTGTTCTTTCATATTTCTATGAGATTTTTTATACTTTGGATTTTTTATACTTTGGATTTTTTATACTTAGAATTTTTATACTTTAAATTTCTATTTATTTTATTTTGGTCTTTCCTACCGAGTTGCAAAGGGGGAAGGTTGGCGCCTTCAAACTAGTTTAACCCCACTTATTCGGTCCTAAGTCCGAAATTGCATCTTGACTCGCTAGGTTCTTATTTGTATTTCATTAGATTTGTTCTTAATTTTTTTTCCCTGTTATGTTCTATATTTTATATAAATTTCTTCCATATATATATATATATATATATATATATATATATATAAAATACTCTAATATATTTTTAATTAATAAAACTCCACCAATATTCTCTCTTTTTTTTGCACCAAGACCTTTGGATACCTAGCTACGCCACTGATAAAGTATATTGAGTATGGGTTTTGGGACCCACACAATTTTTTGGAAGAACAGTTTTAGTGTTGGAATTTCTAATATAAATACAGTTACAAAAAAAAGGAACGAGTCTTACAGTAGTCGCATATGATGTGTAACATGACATGTTATCCTGGTGAATACGCAATAGTAAGATAAATCCTGGAAAAAATTAATCGGGTATGATTGGAAATAATTTTCTATCGAATAATTTTATCTTTAATGAAAATTTTATTTAATTAACACAAAGAGTCATGTAATTTTTTAGCAAAAATAAATATTCTTGTTCAATTTGTGGAAGACACACACACAATAGACTTATGATGACTAAAATCTGACACATATACTTGAGATTTTAAAGTATTTAATAACCTTTGAAAAACAACGTCAATAATAGTACCACTGTTAGCTGTCGATATATTTCGGTTTGTGTTCATTTCGAGCTTGAGCTCATCATTCAAAAAAGCTATGAGCGGACAATCGTAAAGTTACCTGACTGACAAACAGATTTGGTAAAGCAGTAATTGGTTCGGCCGTTTGTTTCTGAGAGATTTGTGTTCGTTGCAAAAAAAAAAAAAAAAAAAAAAAAAAAAACCTGCTGCGTGGAGTTGAATTTTGTGCAATTCTTTTCGGCTGTACTCCTTCAGTTTTTAATTTTTTTTCTCACGTTTCTTTTGTCGAAAATCTCGCATACATTCTGCTTTGGATTTACTCGTCTCGGTAAATTACAAAATCGTTTTAAAGTTATTGTATTCCAGATTTTAATTTCAATTAACTTTTTTAACTAATCATACTATATATTTTTCTTATTTATCACACTAATGTTATATTTTTAATATCACAAACAGAAACCAGCAATATATTTTAAAAAAAAAATAAAAATAATTTAAATCAGCTTTTAAAACCGTGGAGGATAATATACCATAATGACTAAAGACGCGAGATTCCCAAGTTCAAAAAAGGTCATGAAGAATACAAAGAAACTGTGAACTCAAGTGTCATTCTGGCTATCCGATCTTGGCTTAGAAGAGGGATGGCCAACTCAAATGACCTTGCGGGCCACTTCGGAAAAACATTATAATCCTGCGGGTTGCAAACAAAAATTATACATCTCTATATTATATTTAGACCCATCACAAACATTTATTGGATTGAAAATTTAAAACGGAATGAATTATTATTGATTTCATTATTTTTCATCTATACAAGCATAGATAATCTATACAAATAAATAAAATTGAAGTGTCTGTTTGTAATTTCAAATTAGCAGCTTTTTACTTAATGCACTAAAAGTATATACGGTACTCATAACAAAAAACCAATTTTTAAAATTTTTGTCTGTCTGTCTGTCTGTCTTTCTGTCTGTCTGTCTGTCTGTTTGATCCGGCTAATCTCGGAAACGGCTGGTGCGATTTTAAAAATTCTTTCACTAATGGAAAGCTACATTAACGGGGAGTAACATAGGCTATATTTTATTCCCGTATTCTTACGGGAACGTAAACTATACGGGTGAACGTGAAACTGAATGCCAAGATGAACTCCAAATTGAACGCCAAGCTGAGCTAATGAAGTCTTTGTTTTGGTTACTGGCGACCGATGCTCTTCATGAGACATAACAGTGTTACGCGCACATGATAATACGCTGACACGTGCCATAATTTTTTTTTATGATAGTTATCTCACTTTTCAGTTAAGTAGAGCATCGGCTGTTTCGGATGCACTTTTAAAAATAATAAATCAAGGCTTCATAAGTAAAAAGCAATGCAAGAAACAAAAAATTGATAAGTTTTACGGTTAGTTTTAATCTTTTCTTTTTTTTTTTTATTTACATTTTTAGTCACATTTAAACAATAGTTATTATAATCCCAATCTATATCTATACAAATAAATAAAATTGAAGTGTCTGTTTGTAATTTCAAATTAGCAGCTTTTTACTTAATGCACTAAAAGTATATACGGTACTCATAACAAAAAACCAATTTTTAAAATTTTTGTCTGTCTGTCAGAATATAAACAGATATATTTATAAAACATCATGAAATACCCAGTGAAGCGGGAGGGTAACGGCTAGTTTATAATAATAATGCAAGGATCAAATATGTCTAATTCTAGCAATAGGCAGCGCGATGGAGTTACAGGAATCGAGTGTGATGCTGCGCTGCAATACCGCACACTTCTAAGAATGTATTAAAATAAAAGAAATGTAATAAAATAGAAACAGTTATGAAGTATATTTGTTACAAAACACTACATTAAAAACAAAAATATTGTACAAAATAATCATATTTTGTAATGAATCTCGAGGGCCGCAAAATTATTCAAGGCCGCGGGTTGGCCACCCTTGGCTTAGAATTACGAAGTCTGTCGCAAATAACATATATGGCTCTAGAGCAGTGGTCTTCAAACTTTTTCAACTCAAGGAACCCTTTGAACTTGAAAGTGTTTTTGTGGAACCCCTAGAACTAGAAAGTGTTTTCGTAGAACCCCTAGAACTAGAAAGTGTTTTCGTACAACCCCATTCCAATCAGAATTTCCCGGGATTTTGGGGGAAAATCTCTCTATATATAATTCCTCAGATGTCAAACATTCAAATTGTGGAGTGAGTGAGTGAATATTAACGTCACACTGTTCAGCTACAAGAGAGCTTTTGGTAACGGACCTCGTAATTTTGAACCATGGTCAAGTGACGGGGATGACACCTGAGATAGCACCTCATCTCCTAACTACCACACCACACCACACCAAAGGAAGGACGTTTGAGCTCTCGACAGATTTAACGTGCATCGCGCCCCTACACGGTGGGTCTTTAGTGGTGCTGGGCTTGAACTTTAAAATTGTGGAACTATTTGCCTGTATTTGTACTTGCAGTGGATTCTTCATAGCGCATTAACTTAGAATTCATTTTGAAAAAAAAAAGCAGTGATGAGTTATCTTGAATAATATATGAAACACATGTATAAATGAAAATGCAAAATGTAGATACTGCTTTCCAGACAGAAATTTAAAAAAAAAAATTCTGCAATATTATTTCTAAGTTGAATTTTCAGTGAAGGAAATAAAAACGGAATAAAAACATCAGTAGCAATAGTAAATAAATTAATTGAAATTTATATGTTTTAAGAAGAAACTATTAATGTTACTAAAAATATTCTTAAAATTATGGAAAACTTTCTGATTTATTTTAAATCAATGGTATTTCATCTTCGGAATATTTGAATCTTATTTAAAATGCGATGATCAATAAATCCATTTAGTATGTGGAAACTTTCACAATATTTGAAATGAACAGCGGAAAAAGAATTTAGAAAAAAAGAAATACACACTTTTCTTTCCAATTCCTGAAATTCTGTCCTATATTCTTTTTTCGTTTAGCCGAAAGAAATAATCTTTTTTTGAAGCTGCGACGATGATCCATTTTATTTAATAACTGAAATAAACTGTGCAAAATAAGTTTTAAAACAGCTGATATTCAAATAACTTTAACTTGGAAAAAAACACAGGAATTTCAATTTTGGAGATATGTAAGAAAAGAATGCGAAATCTGATTCACTTTATCCTGACGATTCAAATGCATTTAATAAATATTAATTGTTCATTTTAATTATTAATAAAATATAACTTATTTAGTATATATAAATAATTTTAAGAAAGTTGGAATAAAAAACAGAGGATAGCTTTTTGTACAAAACGTATTTGTAGTTATTTTCAAGCACAGACTCAAACTTTCCTAAGAATGATGTAATTGTAAATAGTATCTTGAATGCCTATAGATTCTTAGAAAACAAGACCCATTTTGAGGGGGGGGGACATCTCTTTACACAATCCACCGAAGAGTCATAAATTACCTCCTTTCACCAAGGGAACGCAGGGAAAATTTCATGTATGCTTCCGCAAGAAGGCGGAGTTACAAGTTTACTTTCCCCTCATTCCAAATATGCAATGCTGACTTATTTAATTACTCGCAAATAAATTAGTTTAAAAATTTTAAAGTATATGCGTTTGAAAGAGCATAAAAAATAATGGATTTCCGCTGAAAAACTTTTTTTATCCGATAATTGAAAATATTTTTATGATCGTTTCAACGCACTAAATGTAAATTTTCAAGCTTTTAATAAATATTTAAAAATATTTAGAAATTTTTTTAAAAAAATCGAAATCAAGAGAAACATTAATTTTTTTTTTTATCTTTAGGATGCATTTTGTTTCATACAGTTAAAAGCAATACCTTAGACGTAAATTGAATTATAAGAAACTCCATAGGATTAACATTACACTCGGTTTTCGTGGTGGCGTGTCACCGGGAGCCTTAA
>BMAO01019171.1:0-40921 GCA_019973975.1 Trichonephila clavata | reverse complement strand
AATATTCGACCATGCTCCTTGCCCATTATTTTTTTTTAAAGATATGTGTTGTCCTTGTGTAATCTAACTTAAACTAATAAGTAATTGCTACAATAAAAGAGACTTCATTGAACCCAACCCCAAATTTAACATATTTGGTTTAATCTTTAACGTCTAACACAGTACACTGTTTATTTTAAGCATAATCTTTAAAATTAGCTCTAACAGTCTATTTGAAATTAATGATCGATTACAACGCAATAAATTAAAGATTTTAATGGATTAATTTATTAACTTTTAATTAAATGTTGAATAATCAATTTGATGTAACAGTAAAGTAATGAGTAATTAACAAATAATTTAAAAAATAATTTAAGTATAATAAATAATTAGAATTTACTAAAATAACTACAACCCAGTGGTACAACAGCCCTTGAGGGCAAAGGCTTACAGTCCCATCTCAGGTTTCATAACCGTGGGCGTTGAGGTGTAAGTGAAAATGTTCCGGTCAGATGGTCAGTCTGAGACGAAGCCCCCAGTGTTTAGTTCCCAAGCAATCTTTATACTTATTTTATCGATCCACTGAAGGGATGAAAGGCTGAATCGACCATAAATATGTTAAATATATTAATGGTTAATCCTTCAAATATATAAAATTACTAATCCACCTGGTTATGAAGTTTAAAGTCTTTTTCCTTAAAGAGCGAGATATATTAATAATTAGTAACTTAGTTCTAACATGATTTCCAAATCTGTTTAATATTATTGATATCTGATTTTAAACGTTCCTTTTGATGTCCTGCATAAAAATGTTGGAGAAAACTTCCATTTTAGCTATTAAACTATTTAATCTTTCAGTAAATGGATGCAAATCTGAATGTTGTTAGCAGTAATAAAAAAATACGATTTTATAAAAAAAATTACATTGCTTTTCAATTATTCTTCCAATTATAAAACGAACGTATGACTTTTAGATGAATGAAATTCGGAAAAATAACACATGTTTGCTTTCGTAAAAAGCAACATAAAAACACGAATTGGATTATAGCATTTGTCTTTTGAAAATTTTAAAAAGAAAAAAAAAAGTTCTTACCTTTTTTATTTCTACTATGTAACTGTAAATTTCACTGCCACCATCTCTCAATGGTGGATTCCATTTCAAAATAACTTCATTGTCTTCGGCAACTTCGAATATGAGAGGCCCATCTGGAGGATCTGGTGGACCTAAAAAACGAATCCAAAGAACCGAGAACAGTTTATGTGAATAAAAGCATTGTCAGTGTTCAGGAAGACTTCTCTTTTAATACAATTCCTAGTGTTTCCAATATTTCATTAAAAATTTTTTTTATAGCAATTGTCGTTTACATCAGTGATATATAAAACAACTAATTTAGTATTTCAAACAGGCCAAATGCAGATGAAATAAAATTATACAATATTTTCAATTTCAATGCTTTAAAAATAACTTAAAGAAGTGTAGACATATTCTTTAACTTTGATCGCTTCTTTGTCGAAGGCGTATTTAACCGGAAAGATCGTTTGTTGGCAAAAAGGAAATGCTCTTCAATAATGTTAAAGGAATAGGAGTGACCTAGTGTGGCTACAAATGTAGACGTCAAATTTGGAGATAAAACTGCATGCTCTGAGATAAATTTAGAAGAGGGAAAAGAATGATTTGAAGAGAAAATTTTAAAAATCCTAGAATATTCCCAGCTTATATAAGACGAAGCAGGAAAGAACATTGCAGTCGAACATTTGACAGTGACTGTGCGCCTCATGCGAAATTGATATGTTCAATATTTGTGTAATTTCTGAGTCAGCGCTATTGTAGATTAACATGTGTATGATATTTGTTTCATGTTAGAGGGAAATCTACTGTAATTACTAAAGAGTTCCAGAATAAAGGATAAAAAATGCTTACCCTCAAAAGATTCTGCATGTCAACTGCATAGATTTTTCTTTCATTTAAACGACCACATCAAACCTCGTAATAATATTATTTAAAGTTAATAAGATAGAGAGTTAATTTGTGTTTGTTTCTGAGTTCTCTCTGTTAATTTTGAAGGTTGAAACTTTTCTAGTGTACTTAATGAACTAAAATATATTTATAGTAACTGTTATTTTTCTTAATGATAATTAGGCTACTTTTTCATTGTTTTTAAATATATTTCCAACATTTAAGCGACTAAATTATTTGAATAAATTTTGTTAAAGAATTCTGTGTAATATATGTCATTTAATAAACTTGCTTTCGAAAAATATTTTCAACTTGTATTACCTCCTTGGAACATGTGTACAAGAAAATAGAAAGTAATCCCCTGATTTCACATGTCAGTTTAGCTAAGTTTCTGTCCTACTTAGAACAATTTAATTTTAATATAAATTCACGAACTATGAATTTTCTATCTTATTTTATATTAGATTTTTAAAAAATGTAAATAGTCTAACGGATTCAAGTTGTGTTCAATACATTAAAAGAAAAATTAAATTTCCCCAACCTGTAATGATAACTTCAATATCAATAGAATCTTCTCCCATAACATTATAAGCCACAATCTTATAATGACCCGAATCTTCAGCTGATAAATTCTGGATATGAATTTCTATGGAGTCGGGAAGTTGTACGACCGACATTCTTTCGTTAAAGGGTGGCTCAGAATCATTGAAGAACCAATTTATATTAGGAGGAGGTTTTCCAAAAATCGTTACTCTCAGTCTTAAAGTGTCGCCGGAATCAAACGTCAGACCCTCCTTATATGAAGAAGGATAGCCAAGTTTAGGTAGACCTGAAAGAAATCACACGTATGATTAATTACATTTGAAATTTCTCGATCAAATAAATATTTGTTGGAATTATTTTAATAGAAATTTGAGTTTAATTTAGTTGCATAGTCTAAATTTTAGACTGAATCTTCTATTTAAATTTGACTTAGATTTAGAGCCAAGGCTTTCTTAGATATTACAATAATTAAAATAAAATCAATCTACAATTTATTTTCATTCCTGGTTATTTTGAAAGTGATATTGTATCAAACGAATTGTACCTCGTCTACTTTCAAATTTTAAGTAGATTTTTACGTCTTTATGCTTAATCAGTATGTCTTTTAGTTTTAATCTTATTACAAATCCTTAACAGTTGCTAAGTATTGATATACTTATGTTATTTAACTATATTTCAAAATAAATACTTAAGCAAGTTTTTAAGAGTATTAAATTTATTTCAAATACTACTTAAGGTCTAACAATATAAAAATAAAGTGAAATTTATTGTAAGCTAATTATTCTTATTTTTTAAAGAGAAATTCAAATTTCAAGAAGAAAAAAAATATACTTTCTTAACATCAATAAAAAATGAATTGAGTTATTATTTAAACAAATTAATAAAAAAAGAGTTTAAATTAAGCTAAGCAGAAAATAAAAAAATCAGCGGAAGCTTTTGAAAACGAAGTGAAAGAAAAAAAAAAGAGACCCAAGACATAATTATTCAAGATGTAAGTCTTTACCAAAAGTTTTCTTAACAAATACCTTAGGTGAATTTGGGCTGAACATTCGAGATTTTTATAAAGTTCGAGAGTTATTATTAATGCGCAAAAATTTAACTGCATTTCTGGTCAACATAGGATGGCATATTGCATAAAAAAGAAGAAAATATCGAAAATAAATTGTGCCGTACTTAGTATTCTGATTGCAGCTTCAGAAGTATCTTTCCGAACGGATTTTGTACAGAACACTGCACTACAGAATCATCGTCGTCCGATCAATTTCTTTCAGTGTGAGCTCAGACTTTCCACTGTCATCAGTTCGGATGACAGAGCAGAGCCCTTCGCGAACGCGGATCTCGTCTTTGGTCCTAAAAAATACAACATCATGATATGTTTAAAATAATGCTGTTGAATCAATAAGAAATACAAAATGTAAATGTTACCGTTAAAGTGTAAAATTCAGTTATTTAAGAATAACTAGATATTTGATGAAATAACTAGACAAGTGAATTAAAGTATATAACAGATGAAAAATTTCATACTTTACCTAGTTATTCTACGAAATAACTAATGATAACCATTAAAGTGAAAAATAAACAATCTCAAAGTTATTTTATAAATTAATTGATCCTAAATAGCTAAAATCTCCCGAAAAATAGATTTTATTCCCATTGCTGAAGATTAATTGATAAATAATAGAGAAAAGTAGATGATATAATTTATTATTGCTAACATTAAACAGAAAGGGAAAAAAAAAGAATATGTTTCACCCACAGAAATAGTAATATTTAAATATTATCAAACAAAAATACTTCTAGGAAGAAAAACGGTGCTTCATGAAAACATTGCGCAAAATTTTTCAAACAAAATTGTAAGAGAATATTAGTTTAAACTTTATAAAATACCTTTATTTTACTTTTCATTATTTATTAGAGCAAGGATTGCTGTGATGAAACTTTGAATTGGGGTTCAAAATTGACTAACAGCAGTTATAGAACCAGTTCAAAGAACTTTCGAGTGCCATATTTTATACTTTAACGATCATGTAATCGTTATTCCATACAAATCACACACACATAGAATTCAATAATTTTATATACTTTAACTGGCTTGTCTAATTATTCTATGAAATAACTGAATTATACGCACTTTAACGGTAACATATATATTAAAACAAAAAATTTGTCTTCAATGTCGATTATTGTACGAAGAAAAATTCTGGATATAACTGCTATTTGTATTGAATAGATATTAAACGTCCACAGGATTGCCCTAGCTTTATAGCTGACGTCTGTCAGTTAAGCCATGGCTGTAGTAGTCTAGTGGCTATGGTCCCAAGTTCCTGGCCCCGGTCTGTCATGAGTTCGAGCCCTAATACTACTTAAGACCCTGTGTAGAGGGGCCACGGCTTAAAGTTTTGCTGTTGGCATGGGGAGGTAATCTGGTATAACCATTTTATCATTGTTTAAGGTATCCGACTACTTGCGACAATTTTAAAAAAAATGGAGATATGGGGATTTTTTTTTGTGCCTATTAGAATTGTTTAGTACATTTTAAGAAAAATATGCAAAAGTTAAGAAGAGAAAAAGAAATTATTATTACTAAAATGGGAAAAAATGGGTAAAAATTTACAAAAAATAACATAAACGCGCCTCATTCTGTACCAAAAGTTTATAAACAAATTTTCAATTCTCATGTATTACTATGCTATTCATTTTTGAAATGACCTTCAGGATAAGAGATATTTTAGTTTTTACAAAAACTAGAGCACTTTATCTTAGTTATATGAAATTGCTTAAAAAAACAGTGATTATATTAACATAAGGGACCGTAAATTTTGTAATAAAACTGTTATTGATAAATCTGAAGTTTAAAACACTGCTACTAGTATACAGACCATACACAAAAAAATTCAGTTAATTATTTTCAAAACTTTTTGAGCAATCACTCTCCGTTTGAGCATTTTCAAGGAAAAAAAATCACATTTCGAGTAAAACGTCTTTTAAGGTATGACATCTTGCTTAAAGTAATGGCATCTGCTTTTACTAAAACACATGTTTTTGTTCTAGTGAATGGAAAATAAGGAATTTGGTGTTTTTATAAAGATGGCCTACAAAATAAATCATAAAATAATTGTAATTTTTTGGCAAAATTCACAAGTTTAGGGTATTTGGATTCCTTAAATTAATAAAACCTCTCTCAGATAATTTATTGCGTAGTTCTAGAACTGGGATTCTGTAACCGAGGATTCTTGAAGAGGGCTAAAAGAACCCTTGAGTTAGGGATAGTTCATCTGCGGAAAGGTTTGTGAGCTACTATTTACTGGAAAAGAGTCACAGAGGGATTAATCACATCCACGAATTTGCAACTGTTACCTCTCAACTACCGCGTCCAGAGGTACAGGTATTTAAAAAAAAATAATAAATACCTCTATATGTTTCCTAGAAATATTGTGATTGCGGTAGCTACGAGTTCGTTGCTGGCGAGTCATGAGTTCGAGGCTTTGTCCACTGAAGACCCTCCATATAGAGAGGTTGATGCACGTTAAACTGTTTGTCACTTGCGTGGAGTGGAAATTTTGAAAGTGGCCCGCTCAAATGTTTTTACAGTCTTTGTCATTTGACAAAAATTACGAGATACTTCTCCAATAGTTTTCTATCGAGCGCAGAGTCCTCTTTTTGGCGTGGTGGGGTAGTTTGGAGAGGGGGTGCCAGCTGAGGTGACATACTCGTCACTTGACCATAGTTTAAAATTAGGAAATTTGTCGCCAATAGCCTTCGTGTTGATTTATAGTACGACGTTAGCAAACACTCACTCACCCGTCTACCAGCAATTTAAGAGATCAGTGGCCAAGATCACGAACTTTTTGCCGTGTTCGTGACACAATATATTCTTTTGGAAATTAGTGGAGAAATGTACTAATATCACGATCTATGATGCAAGTGGATCTTTCTCGAAAGATCCGTGAGGCCTATGAATAGGGAATCATTCTCCAAAATTGAGTTAGTCTTGTTTTGATCATTGCGGAGTAGTATTCATTTGACCGTGAAGAATCGACCAACGATTAGTTATTACTTCAGCTGTTTTGTAAGACGAGCAAGTGCTAGTGAATAATCTTTAACATACTTGAATTTTAGACACTGATAGTTGTGTCTGAACGCCGTGGAAGGGGAGAAGACCTTCTGAGATTTATTTTGCGAATATTGCTTTTGCATATTCTGTATTTCAAAGATTGTTTTTAGACAATAAATTTCCATCGCTATTAAAAAATTGTCATGCTTTTTTTAGAGTGATTTGCATGAAGTTCTCACGATCTACGTAACAATATGGAATTTCCTTCATTATTTTTTATTTTTCGGATGCATTTTATTACATTCAAATACGATGGCCTAGATTTAATGAAATATGTAGAAATTCTATGGAAATTACCTGTATGAAAGTGACAGAAAGTTTAATTGATTGATAGTTTATTGATGTGACACTTGGAAGAGGTAAGAGGATTTCTGATAAAATGGCGCAAACATTCAATACCAACTTTTTGCTTGGTAATGTATTACTAATGTTTTCCAACAATATCTTGGCCTGTAAATACAAAATTTGCTATTTAAAAATATTACCTTAACAGAACAACTATCCCTTCACCATCAACCATATTTTTTAATCTTTCGATTGTTATAAAAGTTTCGTACAAAATTTTATGACATTTCTTTTTGGTTCCTTAATTTTGTCTGATACTCTACAAAGATGAAATATAAGGAGTATTAAATTGTAACATTGAGAATTTGAGCTTTATAAAAGAATAATTGTCTCTTATGGATTTACGAATCTCATAACTTAACTCAGTGGCGCAACAGCCCAAGGTTTACTGCCCCCATATTAGTATATGTGACCTTGAGCTCTGAGGTAAATGAGCAGATGTTCCGGTCAAGTGGTCAGTCTGACGTGAAACCCTCAGTGTTAAGTTCCCAAGCAAGCTTGGTACTTATTTATCAACCCACTGAAAGGATGAAAGGCTGAGTAGACCTTACCCAGCTCGGGTTTGCACCTCGGACCTGTAGTGCGGAAGCTCGATGCACTACCACTCAGCCACTGGGCTTCTAAGAAGCTCATAGCCTCTTAAAATATTCTAGAATGTTTTTTTTTTATCTCGGAAGACTATTGGTCTCAAATTTATATCAAAGAGCTTATTAGTCTCTGAATGCGCAATTTTGGATGACAATTAATCTTAAGAGGATTTTGGATAACAATTAATCTCTAGTAGATTTTGGATAACAATTAATCTCTAGTAGATTTTAGATGACGAAAATCTCTTGTAGATTTTGGATGACGATCAATTTAGTAGATTTTGGGGTACGGTTGACCTCCGATGTGTTTTGGATGACGATTAATGTCTAGTAGATTTTGGGGGCAGGATTGGCCTCCGATGGGTTTGGAGTGCGATTAGCTTCTGGTGTTGAGGATCGACATCTTATAGTAATTACTTGATAATGGTTTAGCTTACCAATTTACATGAATTGGAGGAGTCCCTTTATATTCGCAACTGAATAATGCAGAATCATTTGATTTCACGAAGCAGTCTTTAAGAAAAACAATGATAGAAGGTGGTTCCCCTGAAATGTACAAAACACACATAAGCAATTAATAAGCATGTATATAATTTACCATTTAATCATTTTTGTACCAAACTCACCTTCAATAGCTTTCCATTTAACAGGGTCTGTAGCTTCACTGGGTCGACTAACACCATTTTCATTTTCACTGCTGACACGAAATTTGTATTCCTTGTCGCAGCTCAAGTTCGTTACCATGAACGAGGTCGTAGTCACCATTCCGTGATTGCATTGCATCCATAGATCGTTCTTGGGCTCGTATCTCTCAATCACGTAATTCAAATTTTCACTGTTTTCTGGAACTGTCCATTTTAGGACAACGCTGTCGTCGCTACATATTTCAGCAGTAGGCTTAGAAGGCTTCGGTGGTTTTTCTACATACGAAAGGGAAAACACAAGAGCTTAAATCATGCGTAAATATGAATTCAATTACAACATTTTAGATTTGTGTGTGTGTTTGTAAATAAAAAAAAAGAATTCAAGTATTGAATCGGAGCAATGATGCTGACTTAGTATTTGACAGCCAGTTTGAGCACCTGCAAATGAGAATATACAAAGGGAATCTGGCAAAAAGTCTAGAGTAGTTATGTGTTTAGTAAAATTTATTTTAAGTTAAGAAATCTCGATTAATGATCGAGTGTTATTATACAATTTTTAACATTCTTTGTTTAACATAACTGCACCAACTGGCTGCCTTAACATAATTCAGTGCCGAACTAAAATTGCTGAGCTAATCTCATATGGCTGGACTGTGGCCTTACAGTGGTCTCAAGTCATGTTGGGATTCCCGGCAATGACCGACCAAAGCCAAGCAGGGAGCCGAGTCGTCTCAACCGAAAAATCCCCTTGACTCTCAGAAGAGCAAAGATAATTATTTCTACATTCATTGACAAATATACTACAATTACCCAAAAGCCTTGGAAAGCCATGGAAAACTAGCACGGGAGATGGATAAATAAATAAATAATTAACAGAAATAATTCATGCTCGTAATCCGACATTACAAAATTTATTAAGTGGAATAAATAATGTTAGTTACCGTAGTTAGAATGGAGTTGAGGAAATTGTTCAAGAAGATGATGATTTTATATTTGGACCTCAAAAACAATGTTCTCTTTAAATTATGATTAAACCCTTGTAAGGTTAAAATTTCCATTTGTAGATACATTTAAAATGTATATGTAAATAGAACTTTTATACAATTGGGTCTTCTAGAAGAAGGAGGGAAGATAAAATTGTGTCGTAAGGTGATGCTGACATGGTATCACTATTGAGCATCGTCCACTAACAGAGGCTGACTATCTTACTATCTATTCCCAACTAGTTGAATCTGTGTGGAAGTTTGAAAAGTGGTGTGCTAGCACACACACACACAGGGGGCGATCTCTTCACTTGACCATAGTTCAAAATTAAGAGCTTCATCGCCATTATCCCTTACGTGGATTCAAAGTAAGACTTTAATAAGCACTTGATCAAGTTTTTGTGGGGATAAATCTCCTAGGTTGGTTTGCTTGCTTGTTCACCATGTCACGTGATCTTTCCTGACGTGCACATTTTAATATATTATTTAGTATACGATAACTTGACTATTTATTACTTTAATTGTTTTTCATAAAATATTTTAAAAGGCACATTATTTTAAAATACACAAGAATAAGATGAAATTATTCAGACTACGCTAGTAAATAGATCCCATATTTTACCCATAGAGTGTTATGGAATTATAAGTAGTTAGGCACAAACTTGATGTATATCTTATTGTTTGTGATTGGGGTTTTAAAAACTAAGGAATTATTTGCAAGTACCATGGTGTAGTCCTAGTAGGACATATCGTTAAAATACAGAAATCTCTTTCAATATGCTTACTGCTCTTTGCTTTGATCCTTACGAGACTTTTATTGAGGAGCCCTTCACTTCTTCCAGCCTCATTTTGCGCGTAGACTCTGAACTGGTAGATATGAGAAGTTTCTAAATCTTGAACAGTGCACTCTGTACTTTGTCCCTCTGACCACACATACGTCTTGCGTACCTATCTCGGAAATAGTAGTCAAAAATGAGATAACCTTAATAACTTTCCTGATTCTCATCGTCGTCGGATAAAATTAATATTCTTAAATCTGAAGAGATGATCTGAATTATGATGTATACAAGGGTGAGTCGGAAAACAAATTTTTCCCTGTCGACTGTGGTCAGAGTTGTATATGAAATTCAAAACATAGAATGAGACATTAAAGATAAGACATAAGTTTATTTTTCCACATAAATACCAAGCACGTTGAGACATTTGTCATACCGCTTTAAAAGCTTCAAAAAGCCCTCCATGAAAACTCAGGGTTTTGAATACGGAAGAAGAGTTTAACGGCTATGGGTGAACGACGAAACTGCAGGTAAACGTGCAAGACACCGATACACCATTGGGCAGAGTCGACCACGATCAAGCAGATGGATTCGGAAAAAGTGGCCCAGGGTTTCTCAGATCTGGTATTCTATTTTGGATGACAATTCGAGACCACACTCGGCGACGGCAATGCAAAACCATATTGCAACTCTTGGTTGGCAGCACCTACACCATCTGCCATACAGTCCTGATCTCGCACCAAGTGACATTCATCAATTTCCGGCTTTGAAGAAGAATCTTGCCAGAAAACGCTTTGGAAGCAACGCTGAAGTCAAATAAGTCGTTAAACATTTTTTCCGTATGCAAAGCCCCGAGTTTTTCCTGAAAGGCTTTTTGAAGCTTATCAAGTGGTTTGACAAATGTCTACATGTACTTGGTACTTATGTGGAAAAATAAAGATAAGAAAAGAAGCTGATTTTAATACACAACTCTGACCACAGTCGACAGGGGAAACTTACTTTTCGACTTACTTTACGATGGATTCTTTGATTAACTTAATTAATTAATTTTTAAAAAGAGAATAATCCCAGAATCGATGTTTTTTTTTCAAATTTATGGATCTCTTGTCTTAAAATTAGCTAGAATTTTCAATTAATTAAAATTTTGTTTTTACATATAAAAGTTTCTAAATTATGAGAGTTGGGTTTCCTAATGTTAAATGAGTGTCTCAAAGTTATGAGGATAAGCAAAAATTAATGCGCATTATTTTTCGAAACTTTATTTCTCAAACGAGAAATGATTTTTAATCTCAATTCAAAAATCATACTATGAAAAGTTGTTGAAATGGAAAGCTGTATTGAAATTATTTATAATTCATAATTTAAAATTAGGATTTATCATATAACTACGAAAATAAATGAGAGTTGTAACAAATTTTTGAACATTTGGTTTACACATGAAATGAAACAGTTAATCGCAAAATTTGGTGCACAATCTCCTTAAATTAACTGGGAAAGTATTAAATTTTGAAGTAAAAATCAGGAATTACCTAAAAGAGGTTGTACATTAGTTAATGTCTAATTCTCTTATCACGCGGCATTAAGAAAATGTGCAAAATATTACGAATCGCTGGCTCGAGAGTAATCTAGTATACAGCCCCTTAATGATTTTTCCGAAATTCTTTGAAACTAATGCTCAGATTCAAATAAAATTTTGAACCTACGCTATTTAGATGATTTTCTTACTTTTATTCTGAAAAAAAAATGATTAAAATATTGCGATACTTACGTATTATACTGTCATCTAACTTCGCCAAATCAAAAGACATCGCCAAATGTTTTACCAAACGCGTGAACCAGACAATTAATTGTGTTTGTGCATTCGATGGTACAGTACGTATGTACCTAAATTGTTCATGACAGCTGTTTAATTTTGGGAAAACGCTTTTATCTGTTATTTTATCCATTTTAGTTTGTTTTGAGGTACCAACCTTAAAATCAATTTTGTCCAGAAGGCATATTTATTGTAAAAACTATTAAACGTTTTCTCTTTTCACTTTTTGATGATTGAACAAAACACCTAATAAACAATAACTGTAAAAGGGAAAAGATGTGATTTACTTACATCCATGTGAAGAACATCTTTCGCTTCGATGAGATATCCCAGGATAGGTCCCCCATTGTCTTCCAAAGGGGGTTTCCAGGACAAATGAACAGAGCTGGCATCGACATCACTGATTACCAACGGGCCTTCAGGTCGACTTGGTTCAGATACCATACCTTAAAAACAAAAAACAGTAAAACCCTAAAAATTAGACTAATTTTTTTATCAGTGCGTTTTAATTGGAACAAGAATGGATGCTTTGAAATTCAGCGCTGAAAATAGAAAATTACTTTTTTTTGCTAGAAATACGAAATTTTTTGATAAATCTTTTCATGATATATTGTGTGAGTTGATAATCTCTATAAATAATTGTGAAACTCTATGATTTTCTGGATTTAAATAGGAAATTATTGGCCTGAATAATGTTTAAATTGAGATTAAGTAATATGAAGGTACGTTTAATATTCAAACGTTGAAAAACTGGATGCTTTTCTTTTTCTTAATTCTTCACTAGTATTTTGTACTAGTATTTCTTTTCCAAAATCTTTTCTTTTTCTTAATTCTTCACTAACGCAACAAAATACTAGTGAGGACTAAATAAGGAATGTGTTTTGAAGTTTTTGTAGAAGTTTCTTAAAAAAAAAGAGATAATCGTTTTAATATTTATATATTTGCACCTTTACAAAATGTAGTATTATATTTAGAAGTATATTATTCTTTTATTTAGCTTTCGAGAATATATTTTTGAAATAATTTATATAAAAAAAAGTGCTTTGTGGAGCAATTTTTTTAAATAGTAATTTCTGTATTAAAAAGTATAATATTTTCTTAAATTAATAATGTTTCTCTTTCAACTTGGATTAACGCAGAGTTTTGGTGGAATATGTGCTTTTCAACTAACAAAAAAGTTTCCTACTCTTTAGAATCCATTAGTTCATTTTTAGTCAGATTATCCAAAGTTTCTATCCTTCAGGTATTTGTCGTCTTTTTTTTGTGGGGGAGGGGGGGGGCGATCAATATGGCATTTTTACTATCGTGAGGTTTTTACTATCGTAGTGTAGCGGGTGATTCCTATATAAACAAGTAACAGCCTCCTGACTGAGGTAATCATTTTGTAGGTTCCCAACCTTTTTTGAACTGACGCCCCCTTTTCTAATGGATATTTTAATACCACCTCCTCCCACTCTAGAGAAATAAGAGTGTACATAATACATGGTGAAAACAAGAGTTACATTTTAAAAAGTATTCCATTACTAATAGAGTATATTTTTTAATTTAATTTTTTTCTAAAGCTCCAATTTTTTTACTTCCGAATCTGAAATAGCTATTACCACAAATATATTTAAATGTGTAATATTATATTGTAATCATGGATAGCTTATTGTGTTGGAATTGAAACGCAACTGAATTTCTTCATTTAAGAGGGGAATAACAGTTTTAGCTTGCCTGTTATAAAGACAGGCAGGGGTTTTGATGATATGAAGCAATTGATAATAAACTTTTGCTTTCAAAATAAATATAAATTGTCAGTTTCAGCCTTTAAAGAATCACACGTTAATGTCTGGTTAACATATTTAATTATGTTTCTTGGAAAATATAAGTTATGAAATGCAGTGGACGAAACATTTTTCCTATTGTTCAGACAACAAGTGCACTACAAAAACTAAAATGCACTATATCATTTAATTTAATGTAGGTATGTGAATTTTCGTACATTTGATATAGAAATGATTTGAATATATACAATGAACGTAATGTGTATATATATATAAACAGTATTAACGTTTACTTTTGTTAGTACATAATCGGCGTGTTTTTTTAGTCTTTTTTTAGATTATATTTGATTGATCTGTCCAAGTCCCTCCGTGCCATTTAAACGCCCCCTAATTTTCTCTGGGTCCCCCTGAAAGCCACAAACGTTCGCAAGAGGGCGTTATCACCCACTTTAAGAACCTATGGTCTAGTGGTATGTTACGTTCTACGAATCGGAAGGTACCGAGTTCAACCCGCTTCAATCTCTTGAATTAGGATTTTAAGTAGCAAGTTAACTAGACAAGTTTTACGATCAACGTTAAAAACTGAAAATTCTAGAGGGAAAAATAGATTTGATAAAAAAATTTTTTTTTTAAATCGAGATAAAAATTTTGCATTTTTGAAAGATTACATCTTTTTAAAGTGTCAACTTGAGGGAATTTTTTAAGTTGATTGAGTAACTTAAATCTCAGATTTACGCACAACTATATGTTTAGAATTAAGAGAAGATTCAACTCCTTTCTTTTCACATTAAACACAAAAAACTGCGAAGAATTAATTGCTATTTGTGTACAAAAAAGGAAGATGCATTCTTCAAGTTATTCAAAAAGCCGCGTCCAGATGAAATAAAGAACTTTACTTTGATAACGCCTATCTAAGCAGTGATAGAAAATCATCTGTATAAGTTTAGAGATGAGTATATTTAAACTTACAGTGATAGACATAGTAACGGAATACATTGCATTTTAAAAAATAGGGAAACAATTCTACAAATTGTTATTTTTATATATCACAACAGTTATTATTTATATAACTCTTGGAATATTTTAAAGATAATTGCAAAATTTTTAATTCAAATTAGTAGACTGGCAACAATAACTGGAACTTTTCAGCCCACCAAAATGAGATATATGTGAAAACATGAGTTGAATTTTATGCAAAATACCATATATTGCATCATTCTGAGAGTATCAATCAGTTTGACAAAAGGTAATAGTTTGATATATACCTGAATCAGAGCTGAAATCGTGACTATTTCTGCTCCAATTCATCGAAATTTTGAAATGGATAATGTGCCAATACTACGATATTTAAGAAAGAAAAATAACCCTCCATTTATATAACTAGAATAAATCATTAAGAAGAACTCGAGAAATAAACTTCTGTACGTCGTTTTAAATAAATTTTATTTCTTTGCATAAATTTTTTAAATTTTATGCAAGGTTTCAACTTTATTAAATTTCTGTTCTTCCATTTTTCCTATTTTTGATTCGCGTTAGGGGGAAGAAATTTATTAAAATTTTATGTCTTCGTTTTCCATATTTTTATTTCAAATTTAAGTTAAAACTCTTACATTTTCTTTTTAATATTTATATACAGTCAATTCTCGATAATTCAAATCTTCGATAATACGAACCTCTCGCTAATTTGAAGTATATGCTCAGCCCCTAGAAAAATTCTTGATATTTCGAACTAAAACAATTCGTTTTGGTACACTCAATATTTCGAAGTAAAATCTGTGATTGGCCGGAATAGAATACACGATAATTCCTAGTGATCTTATAAGACTCTCGACAATTCAAAGCTCTCTATCAGGTAGAGTCCTATTGCAAACAGGTTGGAGTGTACATGTTTTGTGTTGTGATGTTTCTGCTTGTCTCCCTTGTAACGTACTGCCTTTGATGACCATCGGAGTTGACTCCGATAACTCTGACAGAAGCTTAAGTATCACTAAACAAACTACCCAACTTTTCCCTTGAAATTCATGTTGATGCGGACATTTTTCATTCACCACATTCTGCGTCAGCAAAGTGATCTGCTTTTATAGTTCTCCTCTGATGTAGCGGTGACGTGTGATAAAAAAAATTTCGAATCTTGTTGTAGTGAAAAAAGTCCCAAGATGCAACCGTCCCTAAAAGCTGACTCACAAAAAGAGGAAAGTTGCCAGTGTTGTTAAAGTAAATCCAAAAAATTCTCAAACACAATCGTTACAACATCCAAAGATTAATTGTAGAGTTCTTTATTGGGCTGGTTTCAAACCTAGAGTACTGCGAAGAAAACGATTTCGGTAAAACTAATAAAAAGAAAAAGCTTGCTTTTGTAAGGGAGTATTTCAATAAATATGGCATACTTTGGAAGAAAGCATTGTTTTCCGATTAAAGTAAATTAAACTTAATTCGTTATAATGGAAGGAATTTAATTTGGAGAAAACTGAAAAAAGAATGGGGGAGGTTAAGATATATGATCACGTTGAAATGTCCGATTTCGATCGAAACATACACTTTTGGCTTTATTTTATTGAATAGAACCACTTTTTGGCTTCTCAAATCATATATTATTTTGTTTTTACGAAACAAAAAGGTCCAGTTACAACAAATTACATTAGATTAGAAAAACCTGAAGAGGGTCTTTAATCTACATAAAGTAGGCATTCAAATGGTTCAAGATTTATCATGGCGAGTCTGATAACCCAGAATATTATAAATGTATTTCTACGAAACTTCTCGAGCTTGATATTTATATTACTTTCTAGGATATGTACTAAAATAATTCTTACTGCACGAATATTCTTTGAGCTGTAGCCTGTTATTTTAATAACAGCCTCACAAATGTCAAATTTCTTTTATTTGTCTTTTCAGCTCTAAATTTTATATATTTTATTAAAACATTAAAATTAAAGTACATTCTTTAGAAAAAGATATGTATAGTTTACTTTAGTAATGTAGTATAGTATGTATAGTTTATTACTTTGTTCATGAACTGCTTAAGAATTTTAAAGAAATTGCTACACTTTCACTCTTATGATTGTGATTTTTGTAAATTTTTAAAATTTATTTTAAATGTTGCTCGTTAAGTATAAATATTTATTTACATTTATCTTGTAAAAGTATTTACATTGTTTTAGTATGCTATTTTTAAAAAAGTACTTTGTGGGAATGTGTTCGGATACTTGAAGCATCAGTAAAACATGAGAACAAAATTGTGATGGTATGAGACTGCATGTCAAAAAAAAAAAGTGCAGGTGTTGGCAAACTTGACTTCAATTATGGCAGAAGGGACAAGCTTGTCTACTTGAATGTCCTTATACACGATATTCTCAACTAAACCATTTTAAGCTTCATCTATGCAACAACTTCTACTTCTATTAAGGAAATTATCTCAAAAATGTGACATGCATCGTCCGCCTGTGGTTTTTCTGTCATGAGCTACACTCTCAAACTTCTAGCTCAATCTTCGATTTATATTCTCGTAATATTCACTACTGCTTGTAAAAAAGGCAACACCATGAAGGAATAATCAGAATTAAATGAACTTTGCAGCAAATATCAATTATAGGACCTTACGTAAAATAGTAAAGTTTCAGAGCCATCGCACATGCATGGCGTTTCAGCGCCCTCTTAACTGATGAAAATAGTTAATTATTATTTGTTTAGTGGCGAACGTTTAGTGAGACTTAAGTATGCCTCCACGACGAAATAAGGAGAAATTCCAACAACTTACAGAATTTGAACGGATGAGGATTATCGACCTTCGAGAAAGAGGAATTTCCTATCGCGCAATAGGAGCTCGTGTGCAGTGGAACAGTTCCACAGTGATGCGAGTTTGGAAGTAGTGGACCGAAGATGGAAAAGATTATGAAGGCGGTGATCAGCCTATAGAATCTGTCAAGATCCAGTATGAAACAGACTTTTTAATACCATGATTGATTCTATGATAAGCAATATGGATTCAATATTTATGGCTGTAAATCAACAATTTGAAAATTTTGGTTTCCTCTATGACTTAAACAAGTTAAAAATATTCCAAAAGAGCTAATACTGAAATACTGTCAAGATCTCACCCAGTGGTGAGGGCCGTGACTTCCAACCTTACGAATTATATGAAGAATTAAAAAATATGATTCCAAATTTACCAACACCATTACAGACGTGAAACATCTGCTCCAATATGTCATACAGAACGATGCGAAAGAAATTTTCCCAAATATTTACATTATCTCTTTCGAGTTTTTTGTTAACCATACCCCATTCTGCTGAGAGGAGCTTTTCAAAAGCAAAACTGGTAAAAAAAATATGTAAGAAATACAATGGGTTAGGAAAGACTTTCAGCTTTGGCAGTTTTATATATTGAAGCAGATATAGCATCTAAGATAAATTACGAACCAATCATTAACCAAAACTAAAATTAGAAAATTTCTGTATCTTTAAATTCT
Organism: Trichonephila clavata; assembly: GCA_019973975.1. Classification (NCBI taxonomy): domain Eukaryota; kingdom Metazoa; phylum Arthropoda; class Arachnida; order Araneae; family Nephilidae; genus Trichonephila; species Trichonephila clavata. Next base: position 22,945 of record BMAO01019171.1, on the reverse strand, counting down.
TTCTTTTTTTTTTCATTATTGTTTAATGAGCCAAAGAAATATGAGTAAAAAGTTTGGTTTTTTCTTTATGATTGTTTTTTTATTATATAAACCCTATTACGCCACCAGAGGGCCTCGCGAAATGTATCTTGCCCACATTAAGTTCAGGCCTCGTGTGTAGGGAAAATATATTTCTTAACGTTAGTGGCTACAAAAACAAATTAAACTCGGAAAACTAAGTATGTATATGAAATGAGGTTCCTCAAAAGCACTTTCTAGTTCTAGGGGTTCCAAGAGTTAAAAAAGTTTGAAGACCACTGCTGTAAGTTAATCCAATTTTTTGAAATTTCAAATTTAATATCAATAATTTTTACATTTATGATTCTGATGTCATTGCATTAGATGAATTAACCGACTAGGCGCGCGCTCTTTGTTAGGTTCTTTATATCAGAATTCCATTGGATTTCATATTATTATTTGCTCTCAAAACTTCGAGATAAACTTTGTTACTAAATGGCTTAGTTCATACTCTTTAATATAGATGGCGACACTATTCAATTAAAGAGCGCATCCATTAATTTCTACTTTATTTTTTTAAATCAACAATGCAAAATTTATATTTCCCGTTTTATTTCCGGCAACCACGTGCCTCACGGCATTTAATTTTATTCTTTTTTAAAATTTATCTCAAAACCACACCAAAGCGATTTGAGTTCAGAGTTCTATGATGAAGTTACGTGTGTGTAACTCTGTCATTGCTCCTTTCATGGGCGGTTCTGTGCCTAAGGGGTACATCAGCAAAAGGGTTAATTTTTTGTTGCACCCTCTTCCACAGTTTCCTAGTAGAAAATATAGCATTTTCACCATTTTTTTTTAAAATTAATTTTGGTTGGGACTTAAAAAATAGAAAACTTTTATTTTTGCAAAATTTTTATTTAAATTATGAGAGCTTAACGTTTATTGTATTTGCTGTGAACCTCGTTATTTTGTGCAGTGTGTTCCAGTTTTTTCAGACAAGCTGATGCTTTAAAATATTTAAAATATATATGAAAATAATTCATAGGAAAAAAGGAAGATAAAACCATAAATTCTTTTTTTTTTACTTTTGAATTATGATAGCAAGACTGCAACATGGTAGTGGGATATTAAAATGGACGCCCACATTGGAATTTTTCTCAGTTAGAAACAATGAAAATTTCTCGTTTTTGCGAGTTATGTTTGTTTATATTTCTTCCTGGATATATTTCTCTTTATTTTAAATTAGTCAGTACCTGGGACTGAATTTAAAGAATTTTGGGGAATTATATATACACAATAAGTCTACAAATCTTAAAGAAACTTCCTACTAATTTCGATACATCGAATATTTTTCTACAAATTTAGAATAAATTTTTTTCTTATTCCCAGTATAATTTTTTAATGATACTAATTTCTGGTAGTTGCTGTTGACTTTTGTTAGCTGGGGATGCGACATTCAATTTGAACTGCTCATTGACGGTTCCGGAAAACTACATCTTTGACAAATGAGCAGAATAAGATTTCTCCTTCGGACCACTTACTCAGATTTTTTACTCAGGGCCGATGCTAGCAGGTGTGCAGTGCGTGCGCCGCAAGCGGTCGGCAAAGCAAGGGACGGCCGCAGGCTGCATATAGTTCTATCAATCAAGCAAATTTCTTTTATGAATTTCTCAAAATAAATAAAGTCGAATAAATGTGCTGAATTTAAAAAGTTATTGAAAAATCAATATGTCCTGATTTCCCGATAGCATAGCATAGTTTAAGAAAAATAAAATGTTAGTGCACAGTGTGTTGGTCCATTGTCCGTTAATGTCTGCTCTTTACATCCTTCATTTGATAGCAAAATTTGTGGCAGAGCCGGTCATACCCCAATAAAAAAAGCTTTCTCGCTTATCAGTGGCAATATGGATCGATGATTAACAAAGGCCATCTCAAAAACGATTTTTCAGAAAGTTGCTTAACGAAAATATCTAATATGGTTAATATTTTACCTAAGGTATAGGAGTGTTTAAATTCAGTATGAATTTGGGGAAATTAAAAGTTCAGTTTAATAATAGTCATACACAAACACACAATAGAAATAGAGGAAAGAAGTGATTTTTGAGTCTATTTGCATTTTTATTAATGTTTTGCTTTTTACTGCTATACAGGTAAAAGATGAGTTTATAACGTCAACGTTAAGTGTTAAGGCCTTATCACACGTACACGTTTGGTGCAATTTTTGTTCCAATTCGTGCAATTTTTACTCCGTTGCCATAGCAATGGTTTTGGAACAACTTTTTGCCAGTGAACTGAGAAAGTTGCTTGAAATTCCAGCCAATGGGGTTCTTCGGCGCCCTACGTCAAAAACAAGATGGCGGTAACGGTGGTAGCTTCGCATGAAATATAGCATAATATATTTTAATGATGTACAATATTTTAACGGCGTATAATATTTTAAACAGAATGATGCTCCATTTCTGTTTACCCCCATAAACAAAAGCGTGAGCGAAATAAAAGAAATAATATTGGATGTTTGTTTTCGAAGCAGAAAAATCAGCGAGTAATGTTTCAATGTGGAGAAAGAACGTGGCTGATGTCAGAGCATGTCGTTTTGTTTACGGTAACCTTTCCCCCTCAGATTCGGCGAAAAGTTGGGCCAAAAAAATGCACGTGCGATACCGCCTTTAGTCTGTAACGAGTTCTATTTAGATTCTTCTACTAATCCTCTTGGGGAAACTATTCTATAACTGTGATTTTAGTTTAAAAACCGCTTTCCGCAGGGATGGCTTGGTTTTATGTAAATATACTACTTATTAAGCTACTATTATTATTATAACTATTATTTTTTAATGTTATTTATTAATTGGGTCTGTGGGTTAATGGTTGTTCGTTAATCGATAATCATGAAATCTTAGAAGTCACGTGGCCAGAAATTAATATTCATCTTAGAAATCCATCAGTAGTCATAGAAGTAAATAGCATTGGAGCTGACCGTACTATCGGGGTTCGAGAAGGATCATCATTAGGAACTCCGACTCAAGATAAGTTATTTGATACGTATGCGGATATAAGTTATTTTGAGTAATCCAAGTCAGATTGAGTGTTAGGATTTCAGATTGCTCCAAAAGTTGAGCAATGAAGTTGTATATCATTCATAAAGTGTTAAAGTTAGAATAAAAGTAGCTATTTTTACGATCATGTCTGCTTCTTCTCCGAATACATCTTACATAGGTAATCTTCGGGCCGCGACAAGTCAAAATATGAAAAGTTCTCTAGAGGGGCGGCTCATTAGGTATTTCCTCGCGGGCGGCCAACAACTTATGATCGGTCCTGTTTTTACTCTTGCTATTTTTAATTTCGATTTGTGGGACTCGGATGTCGTCCTCATCACTTTACCGTGACTAAAAATTGCGGAGTTCATCACCAATAGCCCTCTTGTCGTTATGAATGCCACGCCAATGAACAATTAATAGAGTAGCTTATACAGTAAGAGGGGTACATTCTAAAAAATATTTAGACGAAAGTGCCGAGGGGTCTTCTCTATGGTACCTGTTGGTCTGTGAGATGAGTAGGGGTGCACCCCCTCCTCTTTGTGTATACCATTAACTTGATAAGACTTTTGAAAGAAGGGGATGGCTCAAACTTTTTTGAAAATTTGATTGCGTCGTGAAGCACCTCAACCTCAAAGCAGTTTTAGTATAGTACGGTGGAAGTTGCAAAATCTGATTCTGATGTCAATTATTCCTCCAGTACTGAGAAGTCTCGGGCTCCATAAGAAGTAAAATTCTTACACATTAATAGATTTAAGAATGTGTCAAAATTGCTTAGTTTCCTCGGTTATTTCTAATATTCACAGTAATGCCTCGTACTCTTCTTTTTGCTTTAAAATTGTTTTCCATGATGGAGAAAATAAACTACTCTGCTATTCAATCATTAGCATAAAAAGAATTTTCTTAAATTTCTCCAATAATTAATTATTTTACTCGTATATATCCCTATTAAGGTGAATGGCCGTGATCCTAGATTGTTCATGGTTGCGAATTCATGGTCTTTTCTGTCGAGTCGCGGGTTAAGTTAGGGAACAAACTAGTGCCACTGAAGATACGCCTTGTAGAAGAGCTAATATACATTGAATCTATTAAGGTTCAAAGTCGTACCGTTGGGATGGTGTGAAAGTTTGGTAAAAGTGATGTGTCACCTCGAGTGTCATCCACGTCACTAGACCGATCTCCATCACCAATAACTCCCTTTTGTGTTTCAAAGGGAAGTATACCGCTTCAATAAGACATGTACTTGAAGACATCTGGCCTTTGAATGGTTGGGGACTCTTGAGTTTTAACACGTGTCCGTCTCTTTCTCTCTCTCTTACAAACAGATTACTCATGGAATAAAGACGTTTAAAATAAAAGGTCTTGATGATCACTCAAAAAAACCACGACATATATATATATATATTATATGTCGTGTTTTTTTAAGTGATATATATATAATATATATATATATATATACATTGAAGAGCCAAATTTGTCACGGGATGGCAATATGGAAATATTTATATGGCCTTGATTTCGGATAAGAAATGCACAAGTGACCAGTGCATTGTTAGGTCTTTCATTTGTTAGGTCTTTCTTATGTTATGGCCATACGACCAGAATTAGCAGACTTTGAATGCTGGTTGGAGCTAGACTCATGAGACTTTCTATTTAAAAAATTGTTTGTGATTTTAATATTCCTTTGATTTCATAGTGGGTCAAGAATATATAATTTAAGGCAGTGTCTCATGTCATGGACAATTAAGAGGTGGCCAATCAAGATTACTTAATCACCAAGACCAGCGACGGTTGCGTAGAATAGTCAAAGTTAAAAGACAAGAAATAATACTTTGAATATTAGTAACAAACAATGAGGGATCTACGGTAGATGTGACAGGGAGGATTGTACCTCGAAATTCGGTGTTATCGGAATATGACTTTTGACGACCGACTCAGGTGCCTTTATTAAAAACACGTCAGCACCACCTCCGTTGGGCTCATAAATATCATTTGAGCCCTAGGTGAGTCATGATTCTAGTTGATAAGAGCTGATGGTAAGTTTCGAGCGCGCAGGAAATTTGCTGCAAGATACTGTGCAATAGGGTGGTTCAGGGATATTTGGAGGGTAAAAATTGTAATGAATAGGAAGCTGCTTATGCAAGAAAGATGCTTTGCGGAATGGAGACTTTTTTAGGAAAAAAATGAAAAATAATTTCAAAACTTAATATTGTCACAAAGAGGTCGATTTCAGAAAAAAATGTAAAAACTTAATTTTGGTTAGATTATTTTAAATTCATAATAAGTATTACAATGTAACTTTGCAACATTTCATTATCCCGCTTTTCTATCCCAGAACCGTCGAATCAGTCCAATCCAAGCTATGCTTTGTCTTATCTTCATCGTGCATTGTCATTTCGACAGTAGGATTAAAAAAATTAATAACAACATAAAGAATCTGTTAAATATATCTGAGGTTTTTTCTTGTGTAACTATTTAGTAGGTGTCCTCTCATCGTAATAAATGTTAAAAAGTACTAAAATCCCGGTTTCATTTTAACACAAATTAATTAAGACTTTTTTTCCACAAAAAGATATAAATACTTTAACTTCATTCTCATTGGGGCAGTATTTAACGTAATTTTTTTATTTGTTTTCTTGGTATTTGAACCATACTAAACTTAACTCAGTGGCGCAACAGCCCATGAGAGCCAAGGCTTACTGTGTCCATCTCAGTATACGTGACCTTGAGCGCTGAGATGCATGAGCAGATGCCCCGATCAGGTGGCTTTGCACCATAGAACATCTTTTACACGTACACGTAGGTGGGTTTTAAAATTCTGAAATAAATGAAAAATAAATTTTGAACTATCCTACTGTGCAAGCTAGTTTAGGCTCTACAATCATGTAGATGTTTTTACTTGACATGAATGGGGCTCCGGTGAAATTAAGCAAGGATTGATTGAATACTACTTGGAGATCCTTTTCAACTATTTATAGACTTTGTGTGTTTTAAGTATCCAATATTGAAAGGACATGCTCGTATACTATACGAAAACATGGTATTTGTTAAATGATAAAAAATAAATTATTTTGGATTTTATCCACAAAACGAAAATATGTTTAGAATATGAACTGGATTTCTTATTCCTCATTGAGAAAAGGTTTCATCTACTTGTTTAAGCTTTGCTTATTGTGTAGATGAGATGTTTCAATTTTCTTATTAGAACATTGGCATAAATGACAATCAGTGATAAACATTAATCACATTTGTAGTTGCCATGTTACCTTGGTGCAAAATTAAACAGATTTCTTAACTTAGTAAAATTGTCTTAAAGTCTAAGAGATAAGAGAAAGATGGCATACATCTAATGTGGAAATATTCCTGATAAAGAAACTTATATTACTTTTCCTTACCCAGCAATATAAAAAAAATTAGTTACGTATCTTCTTTCTATCTTACAATGTTCCCGGAGCACTTCCTAATATTTTCTGAAAAAAATAATGTAGCCTAATTTTTCTTTACTTAAATTGCACTAAAAGGTATTTTTAACAAAATATTTTAGTTAAAATGTTCTTAGGATGTATTTTATTTGTTCCCTGTTTATATGGAATTGAAATAAGAACCAAAAAATTGAGAAAAGTTAATATTTTGTTTAGTCGTACTGTTTTTAATTAGAAAAATACAATGTAAAAAAAAACTATTGTTATGTTTTTAATCATTTTTTTTTTTTTTGCTTTTCATGTTCTTTAAGATATAATCTTTTTAAAAGAATTAAAATAATTATCGCGCGCTAGGTGATGTTACCACTTAAAATTTTCATGCATTAAAATTACAAACCGTACTTTTTTCTTATAAGCATACACATCCAATTCTTTTTTACTCAGTTTTGAAATATCGTTTTCCAATAAGTCACATTTTCTCACATGGTTTAGTCTAACATAATTTGCTGATTATTACGCGAAAGGTAGAAGACCGAAATTCATCAATTAATTAACTTAATTTTCTGAGGAACTCGTTGAATGTCTGTGTGTGTGGAAAATCCTTTTTTAAACATTGATTCGCACATATAATGTTTTCTAAAATTCCTACGAGATTTAAAGATTTATTTGGTCGGATACCAAGAATTATTAATGAATTCGAGAAACCAAAACATCAAAATGAATAACAGATGTTCTAATAAATAGAATATAAGTATCGCAAAATATTTCCAGAAGTAGTTCAATTTCTCTTTATCATGATAAATATCTGACGAATGTCTTCATATATTTTTCTGTTAAGGACAGCGATTTCAATTACTCTCGACGTAAGCAAATGCGTTTATGCTACCAATAGCGACAAATAATTAATTAATTATTTCTAGCATTAAGTATTGAAAGCTTTTATACTTTCTTGAAACAGTATAGATGCATTCCTAATTTTTTTAAAAATTATTAACTGATACATGTAAAGATTCGTATAATATTAATTTTAAATGCATAATTTTTTTCCTGTTAACTACGCATAAATGTTAAATAATGTACAAAAGTTGATTTTTTCACTTTTTTTTACGGGATTTTTAGCATTAAATTACATTATTTTATCCTAAACGGTTAAAGAATAATGTGGAAAGCATCTTCTATATAATTCGTATATTTTTTTGCGCGTTTTTTACATAGTTTTAACGAGGAATATATTTACCCCGTAAAGGATTTTAGGCCCTTGTTGAAGTAAAAAACATTTATGACAGCAATTTATATTGAAAACTATTGAAATAAGTTACGTTTAATACAGATACTAGTACCTGGATATTTATAGATATTTTGTATAAAATTTCAGTTTTGTCATTGTTTAAAAAATTACTTGAAAAAGAAGCGTTTTAAACCAATAACGTTTTTAAATTTATATAAACTCTTTTTATTAAAAAGGAATTTTTGGAATTTATTTCATTTGGTTTTTGTTAACTTTTCAATATAGATGCTGTCATTGTATTTGACGCAGAACTAATTTTTAAAAAAATCATCGCTCTAAAATTCCTATCTTTAGTAATTAAAGGGTTCAATCGACGCATGCGTATTCATGAAGATCGTCGCACATCTAAAGTATATGGTAACATGTAATTATATATAAATTGAATCGTACCATATAACTTTGTAAAAAAATATTTCATTTCAATTTAAGAATCAAAGAAATTCATTCAACATACGGGATAAACTAATTTATTGCACATAAACATATAAACACAGAACACAACAGACAAATATCACATATCTGAGGGATCCTAAGGAAATTCATAAATAATAATTATAATCCATATAATCTAGAATCATCCAATGGATGCGTGTAGGAACATGAAACAAAAAACATCGTTTAAAGAACAGTGTGTACACAGAAGACACAATTCACTTAAGAATTGTAGAATTTGTTCATAGGTACATTATCATTGGTACCTAAAGCTAATAAAGTCCAGGCTTTGGTAAAAATAATCAGAGCTTCGAAAAAGCTCATAAAAAATATCTTACACTTTGTATATCTGTACAAACCCAGGCGCTACCAGAGCTTCCTGAGCATAAAAAATATAGGGCAAATTCAAAACCTGGGAGCTAATTGTTTTTGTCAGCAAAATGAATTAAAAAGAGGGGTTATTGAAAGGAACTAGAATACATTTTTTATAATTGTAAAAAAAAAATTAATGCATTCATGATACCGACGGTAAAATTTCCTTTCAAATAAATCACACGAGTGATTCATAAAACAAAACAAAAAAATTGTCTTTAAAAAATAATAAATTTTCTAATTGAAATTCAAAATGAAAAATATTCTTATTACGAAATACTTAAGTTTTGTGTACCAATTACACAACAATTTCATTGCATTTCATTTCGAATACATCCCTCACATCAAATTAAATCTGACGTTTTTTTTATTAGCCCTGAGAAATACTTGTTTATTTATGATTACAAATCTTTCAATGTTTCTGTATTATTATTATTATCATCAACATGATAATAGCTGCCCGTTGTTTTTAGGAAAGATCCGTTCATCTTAGAGCCATTCCAGATTTTAAAAATGCCCAAAGTAGTTATCACAATAGAGTTTATTTGGAGAGAGTCTCTGCTAGATGCCATATCCTGAAGAAATACTCGTTCCTTCCGGCCAGAATGTGCTTGGTGTAGCTTCGAAGCAAAGGTTCCACGTTCGCCTCTCGAATCCAAGAGGAAGAGGTCTCCGTGCTGAAACTGACCGAGATGGTCTTGTCGTCCAGTTCCGGTTTTTCGGACTCTTTGAATCCTGTTGGAGAAAGGGCGCCATTACCATGAATCGGCACACAAACATTGCTCAGAAGAATTGAAGCTGCATTGATGGTACAGGTGAATAGATTTTCTTTGCAAAACTGAGTATCGGATTCAATCGACTACTTTATGGGTTTATCACACTAAGGGTAATTTGTAAAGAATTTTTCTTCAAAGACATTAAATATTTAACTGGTTGTAATACTAGGTACTGGTTTCACTAAAGATTTTCATTTAAAAATTCTATTTATTGTTTTAAATAAGCATTTTTAGTTTTAGCTGACAATATTCTTATTTAGAAGACTTATAAAGGTTATGTATGTTAAATCTACAACCCCCCCACACCCTTTTTATAATAACAAATTATTAATTCCTATTTCGAATTAGATTGCAAAACTAAGTGATTTTTGAAAGAAAAGGACAGATTTAATTAATTTTTTACTGCATTTGTTGCTAGTTATTTTTTCCCCAAGAGATTTAGAGGAAAAATTCTTCCACTTGATTAATACAAAATCATTAATTGCTTACTGTTAAATATAGAGATATTTATATATAAAATTGTAAAGTAGTTGTGTTTGAATCCTTTAGAGAATATACTACTATTTTTGATTTATTATTATTATTGAAAATGGTATTTTGGTTTCCCTAACTATGACGGCTGCGTTAAACATGTACAATTTACGTCAATACTGAAAGTTTTCGAAAACTTGACTTTGAAGGGTCATTTCACAAAGGACATAAATTTGGTAAAAGTTAATGTTACATTTCCACCTGTATGAGATTTACATTTGATAAATAAATTATTCAATTACGCTAAAAATAAATTTAGCGGTGGAAATGTTTTAAGAAACAGTAAAAATTAAATAAGTGCAACTTCAATTTTCGTATAGAAGCATAAATATGAAAAGCTACAGCAAACAAATGATAAATATGAAGCATAAAAAAGCGAATAATAAATAAAATGCAAAAAAAGCAATATATTATGTATAATCACATATTATAAATAAGCAACGTTTTATTTAAAATTTGGTAATGGAGAAAATGTTTAAACTTAGATGCAAATTAATTCAATTCCTAGATATTAATTGATCGGAAATATATTTTAATAAATAAAAAAACAGTTCCGATTTCTTAAAAATTTACCCCAAATATGCATTTAAAATAATCTTCAGTGTAAATGTTTTTTACTAAAGCTCGTGCAAAAAAATAAATAAAAGCAATGAAATTATATTTTAGAAATAAAATGTGTTTAGAAACATTAAAAGCTGTAAATGCGCAAAGCTAAAATATTGAACTGAAATAGTTTAACTTTATCATATTTAATCAAAATATTGCATTCAAATGAAATAAAATACAGTAGCTTCCTAAGCTAACTTTTATTCTGTAATGGTCAAGACAGATGCCACCAAAAACAATTTTGATTCTTTTGCATTGAAAATATTTACGTAGATTTTATGAATGGTATTTTCTTAGTATTTTGTGCCTATAACAATTCAAATGAGCAATTTTAATATTTACCTTGAGATATTTGTTCAATAATGCGTTTATATATAAACTAAAATTTAAGAGTATCTGGCGTAAACGGCATGATTTTTATTCATAACATGTGCATAGTGTGACGTAATCGCTCATTTTATTCCTCATTTTAAAAACAAACAAAAAAGGGTAGATTATTTGTTTATAAACATAAATAAACAAGATTTCTAAGGGCATTTAAATATAGATCTTACCAACAAATCTTATTAAAGTATCAAAATAACAAGGATTTTTGACAATTGTTTACATACATACAAAATTCTAGAAGCTATTATACTTTTACAGAAGTATCTGAGAACTCCAAAAAAAATATTGTATTCGAAAATGTATAAATAATCAAAGTAAATGATTTTTAAAACGAAAAAAATAATAAAAACAAATGAATTGTATTCAAAATGAATAATTAACAAAATATGTGGGAATACAATACCCCCCCCCCTAAAATATGCCTCTTTCTATTTTTTTTAAAGCAGTATTTTAACATTTTCTTCATTATTAAAATTAACCACCAATTTGTGGGTATCGCTTATGTCTTTATAATTCATTATTTCTGATTATTTTAATTCTAATTTTATATAACAGTTCTTATATTATTAGTGTGGTTGTTTTTTCAATAACATGTTAATTTTAGGGTATATTTCTTCATTTGATGGGAATAATTCCTAAGAGAGCAATTATCCTCAAAATAATTTATAAGATTAAAAGTATTTCTCTAGTTTTAAAAATGAAGGAGAGGGAAGGAATATTCTCTAAGGATTTTTTTACGAGAGCGTTTTGAATTTGTAAATAACCAAATAATTTAATAAATATGACTGCATAATTTGTATTGAAAAATGAACATACGATTTGTATAGACAAATTTATAAATTTAAAAGAGGGCATTTAATTTGAAGATGAAGGGGTATTTTTTCCCTAGGTTTTGAGAAGGTTGATGATGTTTGCTTTCAATATCAAATAAATAATTTTCTCTCAAAATTGAAAATAATAAATTATTTGCAATGAATCGGACAAAAAAAAAAATGTGTTAAGATCTGTGAAAAGTGATTTCACGAAAAATAAATTAATGTGTAATATTTTATTTCCACGAACTTCAGAAAGATGTAAACCTTACCTGCTGGTCGAATAACCCTGACAGGCTCCTCTGGCTCTAGGGGGTCACTGATTCCCACCTCATTACGGGCCATGATTCGAACCATGTATTCAGCACCTTCTTGAAGATCCTTGATCTGTATCCTTTGCGTCTCTCCGTCCGTCTGACCAACCTGATTGCGAAAGTAAGTTGAAACATATATTATAGATTCAAATGTTTCCGACTTTTACGTTAAACGTAGCAGATACGATTATTTAAAGTTATATTTCCTGTCAGAAAATAGATTCAAAGCAGTCGAATAAGTAAAATCCTTTAAAACATTCACTCATAAAGGTATGGTATAGAAAGTAACAAATCCCTATAATTACTTTTAATACCATATTAAAATAATGGGGTACCCAAATTGTAGTAATATAATGTTGCTAGAAATATAACGATCTTGCAACTTTTGTAATTGAATAAGAATTACATTTTATTTTAAGATATTTTTCAATAATACAGGATTATTTCCCTCCGGAATATCGAAGTGTTATAGTAAAAATTCTAAGGCGAATACAGTAAAAAAAAAAGAACATTTGAAATAATACACGAACAATTCATGATTTATTTACAAGCCTTACACGTTTTTTATGTGTAAAACCTTGATTACATGATATACACCAAAGCGATTGTCCAGTTTCTGCCACACTCTACTTAACATGGCACTGTATAAACATTATTAACAAAACCTTTCCACGTTAACCGTGTTATCCAAAAATTTGGTCTTTTACATATGACTAAGTTTTCGTTTTTCCTTTGTCTGAACTGTACGAAAGGATAACATGTGCTGTTAATAACGTTGATAATACCTTAAGTAAAGTGAGGTAGGAACTGGTCTATCGCATTGATGTATGCCGTGTAACCAAGGGTTCACGCATGGAACACTTGTAAGGTATGTAAATACCACTTGTACTGTTTCTGTATTCCTTCAAAAGTTATTTTTTACTATAACGCTTCGAAACCTCGGTGAGAATTGTGAGTAACCTTGCATAACCAAAGGAATTCTCACTCTTATTAAAAATATTCTATATGCCAGAAAATCAAAAGTACTCTTTTTTTTGTTATGGTGATGGTTATTAAAGGAGGGGTTCATACGATTTGTTTGCTAAGTGCGTGCACAAATCTAGCACACACTGGCGCTAAAACGATTGTAATTTACATTCTATAGTTACTGAAATAATATTATTATTTGCCACCATTCAAACAGACTATTTATAAGGGACTATAGAAAAGATGTTATGGATTACAGAAGATGGCAAAATTTCGTGAATCCACTGTCAAAATTTTTGTGCGATTTTCTCTTCTTTTGTGCGGATAACTTTATCCTCAGGAGAGTTTTCCAGCGCATATTTCCATCAATATAGGCTAGTAAACAGCCCACTCAGGCTTGTAAATTTTATTATTTAAGTTCAAAGGTATTGGGGCTTATCTGCTTCTTTTGAAACTTCTGAGCTTGAGATTGAAAAATTAGCCACGGTTTTCTATGGTGATGTTGGGGATTTGAGCCACTATGGCTTTCATCATCTCTGTACTGAAAATTACAATCTTGCCTTCTTCAAAATAAGCAATAAATAAAAACGGACTAAAAATGTAATGAATAGAAATTTTATTCATAGATTGAGTCAGTGAAAGGAGAAAATAAATTATAGCATACGAGTACATTAAACCGAATGACCGATCTTCCAGATTTAATTGAAATAAAATTTTAAAAAAAACACTCAAATTTATATGATTAATGTAAATTACTCAGTAGGAAGCTTTTCTCAAAGATTTAAATATAGAAAAGCATTCATTAACTAGTGAGGATCTTTTTGTTAGTAATAATAAAAATACTTGGTTATACAATAAGGTGCTTACATACCATACCGTCAACCAATTTCTCCAAATCAAAATACGTCGCCAGTTATAAATGTCACCAAATGCTGCAATCATCATTACTGTGTTCGAACATATGCAGAGGAGCGAGTTTCCACTATTGATTGCATATCACTGCATTTGGTGACTTAATTTGATGAGATATATCGACCGTACAACGCAATACTTTAGTACTTTCAAGAAAGCGTATACTTTGTTTTTCAAAATAGTATTCGAATAAATACAATTATTATAAAAATTATAATCATGTTTATTAAGCTTAATTTTTGATTTCTTTATTCGAAATCAGTTATACTTTGATTAAGGAATGGTGCGGATTACAATAAAATATTAATCCGCAATCATTTACTCAGTGAACCATTAAATCAAAGTTGGAAAAACTTTAAATTTATCAACATTAAAACAGTTAAATTTCCAAGCCTAACATATTAATCCAACATTAAATCATGTTAACATCTTAAGAAACAGCCATAACAATAATCCTTCAATTTCTTGAAAAGCAGATCACTTACCCTTATATATTAAGAGAAGAATTGATGCTATAAGAAAAAAGAAATTTATACAAAGCTTTATGTAAATTAGATGCTGCACGTTCAATGACGGTATGATTAAATAGCATATGATCTGCTTATATTTTACTTCGCGGAAATTCCAGGTGAGGTAGAAAATTGAGGCAAAAGCAAGTTGAAGGTTTATTTCCAACAAGGAAATCGCCGAATACAGAGAATAAAGCTTGTACTGTCTCAGAAAAATACATGATTTTTTTTCTAAAATACGAATAATTATCCAACTCACTTCCATCCACATGATCCTCCTGACATTTCTGAGGGCCACAGTATATCCCAGGATGGGAGATCCACCATCTTTTTCCGGCCTTCCCCAGGCCAGCAGAACGGAGCTGGGTCCAGTAATAACCTTCTCCAAAGGACCAGTAGGTGGAGATGGACGCACTGCAATAGAAGTAAAACTTTAAATTTTCGGAAAATTACGAAATTTTTATATCTTTGTACATATACTTTAAACCAGCGGTTTCCAACCGGTAGTCAGTGAAAAACTTTTGATGGTCTGCAGCAAAATAGAGGTATTATTTATATTTTTATGAGATTCAGTTTCAAAAATGATGAGTAGTAATACGTATTATGGAATATGGATTATACTTTTTTAAAAGAAATTTTAGCTTCTACTTTTAGCGAAATTCTTTAGAGTTTAGTGAATTTTTAGCTATATATCTGGCGACATTTGAAAGCGAGAGTTGGCAACAATGATAAATTAGTAGAATAATAACTCTTTAGTGGAATACTAACACTTTAGTGGAATAATTACACTTTAGTTTGTTGATATTGCTTAGCATTGCAGGTTTGTCCTTGCTTTTCTTGAAGTTCCTTTTTAGTGATAAGGAAATGTAAATAGAGATGAAAGTAGTGACAATATAGTTATGATGGTCATAATATTATTGGTCTGCCAAATACATTTAGTGGTCCCCGAAGTTTAAAGCAGTGGTTGTCAACCTTTTAAAAAATTTCAGGATTTATTATTATAGATATATGTTTTATAAGTGCGTCAAAAGTTACGGAACATGACTTGAAAGCAATAAACAAATGAAGAAATTGCATCTTGGGCTACTATAATATGCGTTAGAAAATATTTTTTAGTCACGTGATTGTTTATATCCTGACCTCAAGTAAATATTTATGTAATATCATTTTTCGGCTTGAAGAAAAAAATTGTCGATTTTGTTTTATTAATCAAACAGCTTAAGCACAAAAATTAATTAAAATATATTCTTTGACTATATTTTGCTTCGTGTATCAAATGCATAATTTCGATTTATTATTAATATAGGTTTCATATTTAAAGCACGTTTACAAATCATCCTATCAATGGGGAAACATATTACTCACCTGCAGTTGATGTAAGCTTGATGGGTTTGTCCGTCTCCAGAGGTGGACTGAGACCCGCAGGGTTCTCTGCGAACACCCTGAAGTGGTACTCCTTGGTGTGCGTCAGGTTGTGGACCGTGTAGCTCCTGATGTGGGGTTGGAGCGTTTCCAAGCGGTTCCAAGCTTTCTTGTTGGACTCCCGCTTTTCCACGATGTAAGCAGTCAGCTCCGCTCCGCCATTGTTCTCCGGGGGTTTCCAGCTCAGAGTCAGAGTTTTGTTGGTCATGTTTGACACGTTGAGTGGACCCACGGGGCTTGATGGTGGAGCTATGTATAAAGTAAACAGTAAGAGGAAATTCGACAACTTGAAAATACTCTAAAACAAATGAAGACTGGACAATTTTTTTTATCTTTTTTGTTGGAAGTATAGTTGATAGAATTGGTTGGAATTTTAAATGACGCAAATTTCTTTACAACTTTCAGTCAAACTATCTAAAATACTCGTTACTTTACGAAAATTACATGACCTAAACAAAGTTCTATAAATTGTAAAAAAAAAGCGAGAGAGGAGTCGAATAACAAGAAGGTTTAAATGTAGAAAAAAATCGCTTGGGCAGCTAGGAGTCTTAAATTCCATAGTTAATAAAAGAAAGATTGTAATAAGTTGAAAGAACAGCGCTATTAAGTACAGATTGTTACGCTTAAAGTTTAATAAGTGACTTTTTTTTAAAAAAAAATATTTTCTAATTTTAATTCCAGGCAAAATTTGAAGTAGAAAAATTTCAGTAGAGTAAAAATTTTAAACATTTAATTTGTTAAAACTGCCCGGGGGAGGGGGGGGGAGGCTTCAGTAAACGTAAGAAAATAAATCTCTTGTAACTTAGTTTTCAGCATGTAATTATGTTGTTTTTTTATTGTAACATAGCTAAAGCCACACAGATCCAACTTCAAGATTTTTTTCATACAATTAAAACATTTCAGTTCCCAAGAGGTTTCATTTTCTCTCCACTATCAAATATAGTGACAATGAGTTAATATTCTTTTTAAAAGTCGTATCAATCTACCCCCATTTAAAAAATAAAAATATACTCACATATTTTCAACCCTGTTGTGATGGTCTCCTCAGGGGCAAAGTAAGGACTGTGACCGACTTCATTCCTGCAGCACACCCTGAAGTGGTAGGGGGTTTCCTTCTTGAGTCCCGTGACTTCCATGGAAAGTGATTTGCCATCCGTTGTGGCCACTCTCTGCCACGCCTTCCTTGAAGCCTCCTTTCTCTCCACGATGTACTCCAAGATGGGACTACCCCCATCGTTGTCTGGCGCCAGCCAACTCAAAGTGAAGGAAGTCTCCGTCATATTAGAAGTGGTGAAAGGTCCCTTTGGAGCATGGGGTTTGTCTGCAAGAACGGAGAACAAACGAATTAAGTTTGTTGTACATTTGTTGTTGTTTGTTTGCAATTTCCAAACATGTACTGAAGCAAGGAACTCTTACCAAATAAGCTCTTTGGAGTGACTGGGTCTGAGGTGAGTGGATCACTGCGACCGTACTCGTTGGTAGCTATGACACGGAATGCATATTCGATACCTTCGCTGAGGTCTTGTATTTCTTGGGTGAGGACATCTGAAGTCACCGTTGCCACCTGGGTTTATAGAAAGTGAGTGAATGAAATAAGGTACTTACATGGATAGTGTTACTAAAAACTATCCGTTTCTCTCATTTTTACTCATAGTGTTTAGATAAACAAGAAAAGATCAGAAATATACCCCAGCTATGCATAAAACTAAATTTACTAAATTTTTCGTTTCCTAAAATTACATATTAAATTAGCATAGAATTGTCTGTAGGTTTTAGCAGTCATAATCTACAAATTTGTTAAATTATATGTCCTTCAAACGATAATAAAATAAATTAAATGGCTCAAAAAACTTTTGTGTAAAAGAATTATACTGCAATTACTTTTGTCTGTTGGATGCATATCGTACAGCAGAACATATAATATAACTATACAGTATATATTGTACCTTAACTGTCATGTGAAGATAATTGATTTTAAAATTACTAGTTCCCTAATCTAAATTTAGAAATTTTGATGAACTATTATATTTCAATAAAAACACAAAAAATTCCACGTTATTCAACAATAAATCAACCTTAGTAAATAGTGAGGTTTTCTTAAATGTTTTGTCCATTAAGTTTTTAAAGTCTTACGTACACACAAAAAGAAGTTATGATTTGTGTTTGCTTACCTCTATCCATACTTTCCTTCGTACTTCGCACCTTTCTACGATGTACGAGCTCACCTCTGACGCACCTATACTAGGAGGTTGCCAGCCGATGGTCACTGAGGTCTTGTCGATTTTGTGGAATGCTATAGGGCCTTCGGGAGGAAGAGGTTTGTCTGAAAGAACAAAAATGATCTGTATTTCTTTTGGAATGAAATGAATCAATAACAACACAGTTTAAATAGCCTCAATAAATTCATTTACATGACTCGTAAGTTATCAATACAAAATTCTAGCTTTCGGGGTACTGAAATAATCAGTACATTTATATTTACAAAACAAATATAAATTTAAAATTTAAATTAAGTTCACGATGTATATAAATAAAATCTCAAAATATTTTTGAAAAAATAGCAAATATGCATAATTTAAATCGCCATATAATAAGTAATATAATTTTTTTTTAAAGTCAATTCCTACTTTGAATGGATTAATAGAAAATCCTCTTGCTATTTACGATGAGTTGATAAGATTTCTAAGATTAAAAAGTGATTATAGGTCATGGTAACGTAAAATTTATTCGTGTATTTTTATTCAAGGAAGAAATATATATCGTATTCTATATAAAGGCTTTTCTCGTTCACACACACACATTCACTCTTATTCTACTTATTTCTTTTTTACCACCCTTGGACTTGTACAATCCCTGCGACAATGGGTTTTTGTAATTCATAGGGTCATATAACTCAGAATTGATGCTTAGCTTAAAAAGTAAACAGAAAGATTTCTAAAATTTCCAGAACTTACCAAGTACAAATAATTTGAAATCGTGCTTGACAGTACCAGCCGGATTGGTCAGTTGTAACGTGTAAGTTCCGCTATCGGTATTCTCGACAGATCGGATGATTATTGCAGTGGAATCATCTCGCAATTGAACCAGGGTGTGTTTCGTGGATTCCAAAACCTTTCCATTCTTCAGCCATACTATTTCAGGTGCAGGATGACCAAACACCTTGACATCTAAGATATATTCGCTGTATGACTTTAGACGAACATTCTTCATGTTTTCTTCATATTTCACCGAAGGAGGTTCTGCAAAATAATAGACATTTAATATAAAGCCAAAGTATCAATTTGTTGATCAAATACTTAGCTTAGAGCAAAGTAGTAGTTTAAATTATGAATGTAGTTTAATCAGGTGCCATAAAAATATCTATTTAGCTGCATTAGAATATAAAAAATATCTTATTACAGCAAAAAGAAAAATACCTTGTATCTTAAGTTCATTTGTAGTTTCAACCGTTCCTAAATTATTGGTAGCTTTACATGTATATGTGCCAGCTGATTTGATGGTAGTTTCGAGGATTTCCATTGTAGCTATTTGGTTTTCGTAAGTGGTTTTTATGTTCTTCAAAATAGTTAATTCTTTTCCGTTTTTCAGCCTGAAAAAAAGAAACATTTAAAATTACATAAATAGTAATAGACTAAAGCAAGAAGGCAAACTTACAACTGTAAAAATAAGTATGAAAGTTTACAACAGAATAGAATTCAATTACACTGCTGGCCACCGTAAATGCAACACCAAGAAAGACAAGAGATAGCACAACAAAATTTATTTTGTAGATAACATGTTGACCAAGTATCAAATGATTAAATTTATAGACTTCTGTGAAGTGTGGTTCCTGTCAGAATCAGTAGCCAGAGTAGCCGCCATTGTTGGAGATCACCGCTGCCACACGCCTCGGCATTGATTCAAAGAGAATTTGGATGTGTTCTTGGGGTACAGCAGACCAAGCAGCTTCCACACGTTGCCAAAGTTGATCTGGTGTGGCAGCTGGCGGTGTAATCTGGGTCAATCGTTAAGCAACCATGGACCACATGTTTTCTATCGGCGAAAGATCCGGAGAGCGAGCCGGCCAGGGAAGCAATTCAATCTGGTGATTGACGAAGAACCTTTGGACAATGCGGGCCACGTGTGGTCACGCATTATCCTGTTGAAATATGGCTGTGGCCAAGCCCTGAATGTAAGGAAGGACAATTGGCTCCAACGCCTCGGAGATGTAGCGCTGGCTGTTTAAAGTATCAGCAATGCGTACTAGAGGAGTGCGAGAGTGGTATCCAATACCGCCCCATACCATAATACCCGGTGCAGGACCAGTGTGGCGGTGCATAACGCTGCTGTTCAGCATCCTCTCTCCAAGGTGTCTCCAGACTCGAATCCGACTATCGTGGTGTTGCAGACAGATGCGTGACTCGTCAGTAAAGACAACTTCATTCCATTCTGCCGCCCACATCCTTCTCTCATCTCACCATTGGCGGCGGAGAAGTCTGTGGTTCTGCGTCAAGGGTAGACCAAGCAATGGACGTCTTGCGGACAGACCACTCTGGTGTAAACGGCGTCGAATGGTACGCGAAGACACTGAATGATACGTTACAGACTGAATGTGCTGTGCTATGGTTCGTGATGTGACTGAGCGATCCGTCACTGCCATGCGCACATTTTGCCTGTACTCACGTGAAGAGGTGCACTGAGGTGGATGCGATCGATCACGTCGGTCCGTCGTACCCTCCTGCTTCCAACGGTCACATATCCGCATTACAGTTGTTTGGTTTCGGCCAATACGACAACCGATTTCCCTGAAAGAAAATCCACAATCGCGGTAGGCCACTATCCTTCCTCTGTCGAACTCGGATACTTGATCAAAAGCTGGTCGCTGTTTTCTACGAGACATAACTGATCGATTTTTGAAAAAACCACAAGAAAAACACAATTGCCGAACTTGAATTCGTCGAAATCTCCAAGCCTTAAGTTGCTCTTTGAGGTGGCGCCACAGGCGTGAGTGATGTGTGTCTGCGATGAAATTCTAATCATTTGCATATCTCACCTCCGCTAATGCATGTTGTAAATTTCATGTTATTTGCGTGCTTCCTTCAGGATGTTGCATTTACGGTGGCCAGCAGGTGTATATGCAAAGATTTTGTTAGTGAAATTGAAAAGAACAGAAATTCAAAATAATTTATTCTCAAAACATTTTAAAGTGGCGCGCTTATCCGGAGAACAGAACCCTTTGGATCAGAAACCGAGTAACTTAACCACTATACCAAAATGATCACTTTAATACGGAGGTTGTTACTGGCTTATGTAGATGATACTGCTACACACTCCCCCAACCAGTGAGTTGGTGATAGGCGAAAGAATTATATAGTCATTTGCGAGCAGTCAGTTGCTGGTGACAATTGTGTCAAGTGTTTGCCGAGTTTGTTTCGCTGTGCCAAGTGTATATGGCGAGTTTTTGGTTGATCTTGTTTGCGGGTAGATGGCACCACGACAGAACAGGTTGCCTTTTTTTCTGAATTCAGCCAGGGTCACCAATGAAGTGGCGCGCTTATCTGGAGAACAGAACCAGGGTCCTTTGGATCTGAAACGGAGTAACTTAACCACTATACTAAAATGATCCCTTTAGTACCGAGGTTGTTACTGGCTTATATAGATCGTACCACTACAATGTCAAGAAGAAAGCCAAGTTAGGAAAAGTAATTAGTTTTCAGACATTTCTGGTTAAAATTAAATTGATTACATATATTTTGAAAGATAAGTACCTCATTTTTAAAGTTTTATTTCAATCTATTAAGAACAATGAGATCATTCTTTAAATGATTTTGATATACTTTTTAAATTTACTGTCAGTATTGGTGAACGCAAGCAAAATCTGCGCTAGATAACCTTCTATACATAAAGTAGAAAGTTTATACTTAATAGGCAACTTAAGACACAGTACGATACAATTGACAAAAACCGGTCCAAAAGTATAATACAATTTTTTCAGCCTAAATTATTCTTTATACACTTCTCTAAAATCTCACAAAATTTGAAAGCTCTAAACTTAAAAAAGCAGAGTTTTGATAGCATGTACGTTCGTTTCTTTCACATCCCTAGGGCAAATCAAAACTTTAAACTTACTAATCTCTGAAAGATAAAATAACTAATTTGTCTTCATTTAAAATAAGGCTTTTTTCTGTTGTGCCTAATGCTTTGATTTTTTTTTTATCTATTGCTAAAAGTACATGTAACAAAAGTTGGTATGCATTTTTGAATCAAAGCAATACTTATTTTTTTAAAAATAATTGAACTCAGAATTTTCAAAAAGCATTCATAAAAAGTATTGTATGAATACCAATCATGTTATCGCAAAACCCATACCTACTTTTGACGTACTTGCAAATCAAATTTCATGCGTGTACGTAAATTTTTCTAGGAGTGCATTTTAAAATCACAAATTCAGTTTTTTCTTAAAAAAATTAAATGGCTAACTTTTTATGAAATTTTGGGCCGCAGTGGCCAAGTGGTCTAGGCATCGGATCATGGCTAGCGTGTCATGAGTTCTATCCCAGTACCACTAAAGATCCGCCGTGTAGGGGTGCGATGCACGTTAAATCTGTCGAGAGCTCAAACGTCCTCTCGTTGGTGTGGTGTGGTAGTTAGGAGAGGGGGTGCCATCTCAGGTGTCGTCCGCGTCACTTGACCATGGTTCAAAACTACGCGGACCGTCGCCAAAAGCCCTCGTGTTGCTAATCAGTGCACGTTAATATTCCCTTACTTACTTTATGAAATTTTGAGCACAAAACCGTCTTGACATAGTATACACACATAGAAGACAACCAAAAAGTTCAAAAATCCTTAAATTATTTTTTTGCGTAAATCGTACCATGTCCATTTAATGCTACAAAACCATTTCAATTTTAATATTTAAGATATTCTTCTTTTAAAAAAAGAAAACAACATCGGATAAATGTAAAAGGAACACCTAAATAATCTGAGCTTCAAACTAATTCTTATTCATATTCGCTAATCACAAGGAAATACACGAAAAATAATAGTATATCGAAGAGTTCAAATATTAATTTCTTAAAATCATCCTAATATTCCAGAATTTTTTAATAGTTTCAAAACTCAATTTTATTAAATATTTTTATACTCAATATTCTAGCCAAAACCTTTTTTTCTTCTAAAATTAAAAAT